>JAZAYU010000748.1:0-163995 GCA_038501625.1 Corbicula japonica | reverse complement strand
TATGAAACATAATTTTTATTGCTCATATCATTTCCAAGGAACTGTATAGTTCCTTAAAATTTTCTACTCAAAAAAATTAGAATTTTAATTTTAATGGCTCTACTTATTTTTCTGGAGAAACCAAGTTTTTCTATACAATATTATGATGACTGTTAATTGTTATATCTACATGTTTGATGCTAATCAGCATCAGCTTAAAAGTGGCATCTACAATAGTACATTATTTCTTATTATGTACTTAACTGAATAAGAGATATTTGAAACTGTGTTGATGATAAAAAATTCTGAAAAGATTATTTAAAAAGAGCCTTAGTTATCCCTTTATGCCAAGGGATATGGCTGTCATCCATGTGCTAACAGTGTAGATCCGGATCAGCTGGCACACTACTGCCATCTGATCATGATCTGCACTGTTCTTTTTTCAATTCATTGTTATTTCGGCCAGGAAGTAAACATTGTAGATCTTGATCAGATGGCATGGATGTGGTGTCTGATCTGGATCTACACTGTTAGCACATGTGATAAAACCCATATATTTGGAGTAAAGAGATAATCTGCCCATTGTATAATTTGCATGATAACTTTTCTTTTATTACTATACATGAGAAACATCATAAACAGCAATCCCGATGTATACACTGTATATATTTAAAATTTAAGATTGATTTTTACCGTTGCAATAGCTATGCAATCTTAAAAGCATTTAAATTTGATATGCAGTATATGTTTATAAATGGTTTATTGTTTTACATTTTTTGCTGTTTATTTGTTAAATGTCTGCATTAATTGAAGATTACATATTATTTGTTAAATGTCTGCATTTATTGAAGATTACATATACTATTAAAAAAAAGCTGCCTAGACAGATTTTATTGTCATCTGTGCATTTCCTAAATCTTGTACTACTATGGTATCATTAATACTTGTTGGGCCTAATTTTTGTGCATACCTTGCCAATGACATGTTTGGAAGGACATTAATTTGCGCAGTAGTATTTTTTTCTCATAAGAAGTGGTGCATATTCCGTTCGATATGATTTTGTGCATCCCGACTATTGCAGATTACACTAAACCTGTACGAAATATAAAGATACCACAGTATCTAATAAGCATTTGCCATCCATTTTATATTAACTTTAATTGTTGAATGTTGATTAACATCACCAGCAGCTATTAAATTATTTCATAGACATTGTATCCCATAGAAATTAATAATGAAAAGTGATTAACATTGCAAACCTTTTTTTAATATTGCTTAGGTAATAATGTTATGGTGCGTCCTCTCAATGAACCCTATGCAAGACTTGCCGAGTAAATTGTTTATTTATGAACTTTAGAGTACATAGACCATAGTGCACATAAATTTGTTTTTTGTTGTTTTTAAAACTAACTGAAAAGTAATTAGTTAAGGTCTTAATGTTTTAATAAATGATTTTAGGGATGAGTTTATTTACAGTTGGTTGGCTTTACACATTGCAGATAAAAGATAAAATTTGAGAACATTTTTGATATCATGAATTTTTAATTGCAATTGGAATAGAAATGTTGACAACTGAACTACTGATGGCACAATTTTTTCATTGCAAAAACATGCATTCTGCGAACTTCAGTCAACTTATTGCACACTGTCTATTAGTTTGTAAGCAGTATTTATTTGTTCATTTCCAAAAGCAAATGTTTTTCATTGCGACATAGTACTGTTTGGTGAATTTTGAAGATAAGATAAGCAAAATATCATACTGATATTTAACAAAGATTTGATAGCCCTAAAATTTTATATGAAATGATGAAATAAACTGCATGATAAATATTGCTGTATAAATTAGCTCAATGCAACTGTTTTGATTTCAGAAGCTTAAATGCATTTTATAACACGATTTTGTGATACATTGGCCCAAGTTTGAAATCCTAAAACTGGGTATCTGTCTCCAATCTCAAGCATTTGATTGGTTGAAATTCAGACCAGTCTCCAGATTGACCAATTAAAAAGTTGAGATTTCAGATTGGTCTCTATGGCATTTATTGATCTTGCAGTTCTAGATGTTATAACATTACAACACATATACAGGGTTAATTTGATATTTAATTTTCAGGACCTTAAATGATAATGTTACATGTTAGCTCTTGTTGAAGTTTTGAGAATAATAAAATGTTACAAATGTATTTTTTTGTTCTTTTCGAATTTAATTTTCTCCAAGATTTCATGGATTTAATTTATGTCTTTCTCAGTTGTTCAGAGATTATGATGATTTTACTGTATGCCTACAAAATTATAGTACATGTATCAATTTGGTTTGATAAAAGCAAGAATCACACAGTCATGAGTCTGACAAACTAGACAACAGACCAGTTAAATCTTGCTTGGTCAGGACCAGAATGATGAGTTTTACCTCTCACTATGTAGTTCTGGACCAGATAAGCTTTACATTTTACTATGTATCTATTTGTAAGTGATAAGTACCCGGTATATTGACAACACATTGGTGAAAGATAGAAATTCTGAAAAAAAAACAACTGAAATGCTGAAAATGTGTCAATTTATTTAGGGAAAATAAAGAAAGCAACCATTTTTCAAGACTAGAGAACTGAATTTCAGGCTTAATCCTGAAAACTTTAACCCATGTAAACATTTCACCAAGCAACTACATTGTATGTAATTTGGTACCAGATAGAAAATGGTACTGGGCAAAATGGAATGAGATTTAACATCTAAAGAGAACTGAGCAACACTGATCAAGTTTTACCTTTCAAATAGCATGATCGAACAAGTTTAAGCACTGGGCAAGATGATCAAGCTAAGGCTTGCACTAAAAAGTTCTGAACCAGACTGCTCACAAAGGAACACTGGGCAGGATTAGTTTTAAGACTCGTTGTTTTGATCACTATCTTCTGAAATAAAAGCAAAATCCTACATTGTGAACTGGTTCCTCCTTTGATAGTATTTTACCACAAAAGCAGTATGTTATCGTGCAAAATCCTGTTACACTAGGCCAAATGGTATTTTCGCCAGTTTCTGAAATTCCACTTAAAAATTACTACAGTTTCATCAATTTATTTCTTCCAACAGATTTTGAAAAAAAGCTTTGATGTATATTTAATAATATAATAAAATACAAATTAAAAAGAGGACATCAGTCACCAGGCATGTTTGGATTTACGGTGTTTTGAAGTTTGGCACAATCATTTATCATGTGGACTTGTTGAGGTTTTCAGGTTTTTAATATGATTCTGTTTTTGGAACAAGCACTCGTCTTGAACCTAGAATATTTTCATGTTAACACAATTACGTAAAATCTTCCAAAAGGGAAGTCAGTTATATAATTTGTTATAATTTGATTTTTGAAACATCAAACAATACGCTTTTAATAAAGATGCAACTTAAACAGCATAATTTCTGTATTTTTCTTGAAAAAGAACACAGGTTTGAAAATTCGATAATAAACAGTGAAATTTATTTATAAATTATTTTCATGTTATATTGATGAAAGGAAACTTCTGTATATGTTATCTTGCACATTTGATCGTTGTGTGGTCGATTGCTCGGTTATTTACCCTCATCCTTCCCTAATAAATGGTTGGACTACAAAATTTTTATATAATACTAACTCAGACGAGAGATTATATAATGTCATAGCTTCCTGACATAAATTTAACACACGGAAAATGTAGTTATGTATCAAATCAGAAAAGTCATTTTGTAAGTTAGATAATTTCAGTAATTAAAAAAATAACTTACAAGTATTATTTTAAATAAATAATGTTATAAAAAATGTATTCGCAAACATTATTTTGTGCAAAGGCTAGTGCATTATAAAAGTACTTGAAATCTCATGTTGTGAAAGGGAAGCTATTTCATATTTGTAACACCAAAATCATGATTACTTCCCTTGAAAAGAGCGGTAACATTATTTCCTTATAATTATAGTTAATAATCATTTAAGAATACATATAAACAACTAACAACAATACCTGAAACTTTTACTAAAATCTTTTGTAGCCAAAATAGTTGGCCTTCTGTTACAGTACGCAGATTGTGTAACATACCATTGGCACACTGAATAAACATAGTGTATAGTCTCTCTTATTTATGTGAGTCTATCTAATGTTTCTGGAGAATTTTATTTATACCAAATTTATTAAATGGTATGCAAACTATGCAGACCCTAATTAAACTGTTCTATTGAGCAGGCTTATCCTTGTCTAAACTGGGCTGAAGGTTATAAAGCTGAGTTTGGAAACCAGTCTCAAATCTCAAGCATCTGATTGGCTGAAATGATGCCTGGTTGCCATTTCAGCCAATCAGATGCTTGAGATTTGAGACTGGTTTCCATGCTCAGTTTTATAACCTTGGGACCTGGTTGCAAATGTGACAAATGCAGTACATTGCACTTTAAGGTTTACTTTTGTTCCGTCAGACAACTAAACTGTTCTCTCAAATCATGATAAAACATTCAGAATATTACAATAGAAGAAAAGATACAACAATGTAAACTCCTTTGAATTTTATTACAAGAAATTCTAAGATTCTAAATTTTTACAATATTTCAACAACATTTTTTTCACTGGTTTCAACTTGTGGAATCTGGACCCTCGGTAGAGTTGTCTAAACTTTTCACAGCTGGTTCAGACCTAGGACTGAGGCTAAGCGAGTCCATATCTTCTATCACACCAGCCGACATGGCATCTATTGCTGTAAAGTCTATCACTATCCGCTTCTGAGCTGGTATGTACTGCCTAAAAGAACAGAGTTCAATACCTGTGTTTAAATAAACTGTAGCTTTAAAGACTTGATATGAATATTCTGATTATCATTCATCTAACGCTCACAAGACTAGCTAAAGTCCCATTTTGACCCCCCCAGGGGAAAAATTTAACAAATAGTCCTTCACTCCATGGGATATGCATGTTATCCATTGGTGAGCAGTTAAGATCCAGATCAGGGAGAACATGGGTTTCAGCTGATCAGGATCTACACTATTCACTTTTTGATTCAATATTAGGTTATTTCCGACCAAGAAGTGAACACTGTAGAACCTGATCAAACAACAAAAGTGTGCTGGCCGACCTCTGGATATACAATGGTTGCATACAAAAAAAAATATATGGAGTAAACTTAAGGGTTTGTTAATAACAAGTACATATAATTTTATATAAGAAAATCCCATTGAAGTCAAACTGAAAATAAAGTATTTTTGTATATTAGTACAAACCAATTCTTAATATACATTGAAATCAATAGGGATCCTATAGTCCATTTCCCTATCATGAGAATTGTTGACTGCATGTCGAAAATAAAAGGTAAAATACTGTTTGGAAAAATTGTTGTTCTATTTTTTTTTAAAGAAAACACAAACATTTTAACTTAAGAGTGCAAAGCTAGTCAAATGAAAAGTTTGTAGCCAGATTCAAAACGTTTTTGCCATTCTGGCTCATTTTGCTTAAGGCACTGCTAACACAGTGCTCTCCAGGCATCAGTATTATATGCTAACTGATAACCTATCATGCAGATAACACTGGAGAAAAGCTTATAGTAAAGCGAACATTTCAGTTTATCTTTCCAGTACTTAGGGAACATAGCCTATAGCTGTAGACTCTCTTGAGAGATGTGCATTGTAAGAATTGGAAAGCATTCAAACTTTGTCAAAGTATGGTTTGATTCATAAATTATGTAGAATATTTCAATCATAAACACTGCAATATTGACTAAACTGCCTTTTCCTTTGTGAACATGCCAAAAGTCTGAGGAAAATAAGTGTTTTTGCAGGGTGACTGGAGCATACTTCTGGCTGCAAAAGAGCTGAAAAATTAACATTGCATTTGAATGCTAAACAGCCTGAATAGGAACATTGTGTTTTTGGCAGCAAAACAGCAAGATAAAGGACAGCAAATCAGCAAGAACAGGAAAATTGCACTTTTGGCAGCAAACAGATGGAAAAGGAACATCGCACTTCTGGCAGGAAAACAGCTAGGAAATAAAAATCACATTAGAATTACCTGTATTTAATTTCAGCCATATCAAACATGCGCTTGGATGCCTTAAACTCTGGTCTGTCATAGTATTTATCAGAGTAGTACACAACCTCCTTAATGCCGGACTGTATGACCACTTTGGCACACTCATTACATGGAAATAAGGCCACATATATTGTACAGTTCTTCACATCTGCTGAATTCTTGTTGAGCACTGCATTCAATTCTGCATGGCAAACTGTAAAACAAATCAAAAGCATACAAACTGATTTAGAGAAAGGTCACTGAATTTGGTGCAGGAGTCTGCTTGATATTTTCACTCAATTTAATGATGTTGAAGTTGACAATGAATGTAATTTTAAGTTACAGGTTTCTGAAGCCAGTTTACAAAATTTATATAATTGACATTTAACAAATGCATGAAGCGAGGGATTCTTTTCTTCAAGTTTCATGTAGTAAATTTCGAGTTTCGAGTGGTAAATAACTAGTTTGTGTTGAAATCTTCGAGTTTCAAGTTGAAAATATTGAGTTTTGAATTGAAATCTTCCGAGTTTCGAGTTGAAAATGTCAAGTTTCGAGTACTTCGAGTTTCGAGTAGAAAATTTTGAGTTTCGAGTGGTAAATATCGAGTTCGAGTTGAAATATTTGAGTTTCCAGTTGAAATCTTCAAGTTTCGAGTTGAAATCTTCGAGTTTCAAGTTGAAAATATCGAGTATCGAGTTGAAAGCTTGGAGTTTCGTGTAAAAAAATTGTATTTTAAATATGCAAGCAAGTGGTATTAATATCATCTTTATTTCCACCATTTCTGAAGAGTATAATTAACACAAATATAATAGAGAATATACATATTACATAATATTGACACAAGAGGAATAAAGCAAATAAATAACAGATGTGAAGCAAGATACATGTTAAAAGAAAATGGTTCAATCAGTTTGTTCACCCTTATAGTAAGGCTCATAGAGTAGCAATCGTTAGGGGAGACAATATCAGTTTTCTGTGAGCAAAAAGTAAGATTTTACAAAAACACACAAAGTCAAAAATTTAAATCCTACAAAATGCTTTTAATGCATTGTCATTTTATGATTAACATATGATTGAAATTCTACAAATAGGCATAAATTTCTTTCCAAAAGGTTGCATATAGATTCATAAATTCTGCATATTTATCAAAAGGAACAAGCATTGGAATGACATCGTTGACATAACCTAGCATGTACAACAGTAATGATGTTCTCTTTTTAAAAGATCAAAGTAGAAGACGATTCTACAGAAAATTTTAATTTTATTGAAAACATAAAATAGCTCTGATAATATTAAGGTTTTGGCTTCTACATTCAAAACATTTATGAAAGAGTTCGTTGATTACTGCAGCATTACCTACATCAATATTAACCGCCACTTCTAGTTAAAATGATTATAAATATTATATTTTAACTCGACATGGAGTTGATTCCATGGTGTTTTTTCATATCGTGACACGATGCTCTTTGCTTCATATACATTGTATTTTTTAAATACCAAAGTATTTCAATACATTTAGGTGGCAGATTTTTGAAGCATACAGGCTCTTCCATGTTTACGTAGACAAATCATTGACCTCGGTAGAGCTCTAGGACTGAGTTTTTTAAATGGCATGGTTAAATTAAAATAATATTTTGATAAATTTGTTTTAATTTAAAACCTTATTTTATTTTGGTAATCTAACACTAAAACTCAACACCTGTCACAAAAACATTGTCTATGTCAGCTTGATGATGTGACCGCTATTTACAGAATAAACAAAAATTTGTATAAAATTTGTTTGGTTCCAGCCTTTGAAAAAAATGTTGAAATCACTTTATAGATCAAATTTGGGGTAACAAGTTAGGGTTAAGGGTTAGGGTGGGGTTAATCCTAACCCTCTTTGTAATGGTGAATATTCTTAACCAATTTTGTGATAGGATTCATACATCACACATGTAAATATTTTGTTGCAAATAGTTGATTTTGTAATCAAATAATATGGTGTCAGCAGGAAACATGAATAATCGCCAACTCGAAACTCGAAGTTTTCAACTCGAGACTTGGATTTTTCAACTCAAGACTTGAAGATTTCAACTCAAGACTCGAAGATTTCAACTCAAGACTCGTAGTTTTCAACTCGAGAAGCGAAGATTTCAACTTGAGACTCAATCTTTACTACTTGAAACTCGAACATTTAAACTCGAAAATTCACACTCGAAGATCCCAACATGAAACTCAATATTGTCTACTTGAAACTCGAAGTTTTCTACTCGAAACTCGATTCTTAGAAACTGTAACACATGAAGCAGTCTTGGTAAGTGTTGTATGTGATGCACCATGACAAAATGGGGCTTATTGATTCCAGTTTTCTTTACTGTTTAATTTTTCTCAACTTATGTAAAATAAAGATACATTAATCATGTAAATACATGTGTAACTTTTATTTGTTTTATTGAACTGCTATTTGCTGTCAGATGACATTTTCTAAACAAATAACCATTTTCTTCTTGTTTTTTAAGATGCTTTTAAATAGTTAATATGTCAACATTTTATTCCAGTTATTTTAAAACTATTTTAAAGACAAGAGATTCAATCAAATTATTCGTAACTAGAATTTGGTGTTCCGCCAAACACATGTGTCGCCTGCTTGCAAAAAGTTGAAATGTGGGCCTTTGTTTTATCATATATGATAAAAATATAAAATTCAAGTTGCATTGCAATACTACAAAATTAATAATTTTAATTGATCAGTTATATCTTTATTGTATATTCCAATTATATGCAAACTAAAGTTTCAGGTTAAAATCTTTCAAAGGAGCACAACTCAAAACAGATACAACTTCATTAAAACAGATGCCATTTATCAAGTATTGTGTCAATAGAACAAATACTTTCCAAGTTATAAGCAATTAAGTTTCCGGTTATATTAATTGAAAGGGGCATAACTAAAAAAAGTTAATCAGGAGTTATCACTCTCAGTGTCACAGATGGCTTTGTTGATGCAGTTGACATATTTCAAATATACATGTATAAGTAAACATAACAAGTACTTTTAATGTTATAGGCAATGTTAAGTATTACATCAAAGTCATTTAAATGGGGTATAAGTTAAAACAAGAGCCATGTTACACATGGTCAATCGCCCCGCCGGAAATAAGTTACCTGAAGGTTGTACTTTCGTATAATTTACCTGGAGAGGAAATCCTTAAAATGCCATATAGTTATGGTCATGCTGAGTACAGTTTTCAAGTAAGTGGTTGCAATTTGAAGAAAACCCCCTAAAAAAATAGGCAAGGTAGAGTTATTGTTTTTACACACTGCATTACCCACCAATGTGCTCTGTCAGTGTATGAAATTTGAATAAAATCCCTCAGGTAGTTTTGGAGTTATGCTACGGACAAAATTTATCAAGTAAATCCTATAAAGGGGAATAACTCTAAAAAATAGGCAAGGTAGAGTTACTGGACTTGCACACTGCACTACCTACCAATGTGCTCTGTCAGTATATGAAATTTGAATAAAATCCCTCAAGTAGTTTTGGAGTTATGCTCCAGACAAAATTTATTAAGTAAATATGATAAAGGGGAATAACTCTAAAAATAGGGAGGTAGAGTTATTGTTCTTGCACATTGCACTACCTACTAATGTGCTCTGTCAGTGTATGAAGTTTGAATAAAATCCCTCTAGTAGTGTTGGAGTTATGCTCCGGACAAAATTTATAAAGTTAATATGATAAAGAGGAATAACTCTAAAAAATAGGCAAGATAGAGTTATTGTTCTTGCACACTGCACTACCTACCAATGTGCTCTGTAGGTGTATGAAATTTGAATAAAATCCCTCAAGTAGTTTTGGAGTTCTGCTCCGGACAAAATTTATCAAGTAATTCTGAAAGGGGAATAACTCTAAAAATAGACAAGGTAGAGTTATTGTTCTTGAACATTGCACTTCCTACCAATGTGCTCTGTCAGTGTATGAAGTTTGAATAAAATCCCTCTAGTAGTTTTGGAGTTATACTCCGGACAAAATTTATCAAGTAAATATGATAAAGGGGAATAACTCTAAAAATAGGAAAGGTAGAGTTTATTGTTCTTGCACATTGCACTACCTACCAATGTGCTCTGTCAGTGAATGAAGTTTGAATAAAATCCCTCAAGTAGTTTTGGAGTTATGCTCCGGACAAAATTGTTTCGGAAGGACGCACGGACGGACGGACACACGGATTCACGGATGAAGGGCATTTCTAATATCCCCCTTGCCTTTGGCAGGGGGATAAAAATAGTAAAACAGGTGTTATCATTCTTGTTGTTAAAAATGGATTTGTTCATGAAGATGATATTATCTTATTATTAAGCTAATAGGGCAAGAACTTACAGGCAACATAAAGTTCCATATGAAAGTCATTTGAAAGGGACATAACTCCAAAAATTGTCAAACAGGAGTTATCATTCTTGTTGTTACAGACTGCTTTGTTTATGCAGAAATTATATTCCATGTATTAAGTTTATAGGACAAGTACTTTCAAAGTTATAGGCAACATGAGGTTTCATATTTAAGACATTTGAAAGGGGCATAACTCAAAAAAGTGTAACAGGAGTTATCATTCTTGTTCTCAGGATGGTTTTGTTACAACAGATGATATATTCCAGGCGACACAAAAAGGTCATGTTGTGAATAGGTGAAAAAATTACCATAACAGAAGTTTCTGCCGGGTGGTTTTCATATCGGGCCATAGTATTTATTTGTTACCTTACTTGCCTTAGTGCCCTCTCAGGCTTTGCGAAACCGCTGAAAACTTTGCCTGACATTCGGTCAGACAGACTTCCAATTCTTGTCTGACCGAAAGAACTTTTGTCTGACCGAAAGAACTTTTGTCTGACCATATTGTTTTTCAAAATAAATGTGTAACTTTGTTATTTTTTTTAAATTAAAGACGCATCATCCTTTAAAGGCTTCTTTAACATTTTAATTCTCTCTTTCTCTTAGGTAAAACATCAGTTAATCCATATTGATGGACCTGTCTGGAAATAAGAACCTTCATTATCAAAATCGTCACTATAATATACTCGAACCCCACGGTACCGGTGGCTCGACGGTACCGGTGTTAACAAAAAATCGCAAGTTTTTTCGACGATGTGCCACCTGCTGGTTGTTTACCTCAACAAGCTTGAGTGATTTTTACTACTCTACCGTAAAATGCAATGTGCTCTATAATAAAGAAGTGTCCGGAGAGTATTAAAACATTTACCTTATACACTAATTTTTCCTTCATAAATCCTTATGTTATGATCTCCTAATGAGTCCTAATATCCTTTATCTTCATTTGCAACCAAATAAACATTTTTTACTACTAAAATCCAGTTTGGTAACTACTGACGTCATTTTTCATTGAGGAAAAGTCATGTGGCACCATTGTAATCATTATTGGCGGGAAAAAAGGATTATTTTACCATTACACCGGTCACATGGGGTGACCTAGATTACTAATACTAAATATGGCTGCCATTGTTTATATCCATTAACAATAAATTGTGAAAGTAATAGAACTTTTTTTTGAAAGTAATTAGAAGATAGGATATTGATAAAGAAATTAAGTTAGAATTTTTATCAGTTGAGTTTTAGTTCTTGTGATTTATTTACATATTCATTAACTACATCGGTATCGTGGGTGACCAGGCAATCTTCCTGAAGTCAGATCTAACAAAATGTTAGATCTGATGACGGCCCGCAGACACCGTACATAAGTAATAGCGGTTTTCCCAATTACTATTTTTAGAAACTGTCAACAAAGGAATCATGATTTATTACGCTCGCAAAATGATCTGAAGATGTCATTACATTAGAAATGAATGCAATACGACTTAAACACATATATCTCCAGTAAATTATGCCTTACGAAAGCTGTCGACACTTCCCATGGTTCAAAATATTATTTCTACTTTCACTTTTGCCATTTTGTAGGCGACAATCTGATTGGTTCAAAGGGTTAGTGATAAAAACACGTTTTAGTTACTCGTCGTCAGATCCTGATAGCGTAGCGTTTTTCAGGAAATGATTTTAATCAGATTGGGTGACCAGGCTACGTCCTTATCACACAAAATTTTTTATAGAGTAAGTGTAACAGGATGGTCTGAATTCCACTGTAAGAATATCATGATCAAAACTGGGTACGATTTCTTCAGTGTCATCAAATACTGTCTCATCGAAAATATTCTCATTTAAAAGTAACCACGAGCGGCAATTTCTCAACAAATTTTCTCGGTGGGCACTTGGACTCGTATTCCTATTGTTTTGCTTTTTTTCTTCATCAGTTTTTTTCTTTCGTTTTTTGCCTTGTGTAGCGCCATCAAAATACTGCAAGAACGACATTTTCTTTGTACAAGGTCGAAGGTCGTATATGGTTACTTTATCTAGAATTGGTTGGAAACTTAAAAAGAAACGCCAAAGCAAAGCATGTTTTCAATATTCTCATAATTAAGGGAGAAACTCGGTCTTGATCGGACATGATAAATCCCGGAATTTCGTGCAGGACGGATAGACTCTTACTCAGTCGTTATCAGTTAAGGACTGAACTGTGCCGGACATAAGGTCCGTAACCCAGGAAAAAATTATCGGACCGGACTGATTTTTGCCGGACATGTCCGACGATCCGGCAACTTTCCCAAAGCCTGCCCTCTACAGCTTTGCAAACAACACCTTACCATACAGTTGTTTAGTATCCAGTATATCCTCTGCTTCTCTTCCCCACGGCATGAGGTCATCAGAGCACCTGTTAGGCATACCATTGTAGCCAATTCCCACTATCTTTTTCTCTTCATTAACAATGCATGCTCCAACCTGAAAGAACAATGTTGCATATTTACCATAATTTTTGGTAGTGCTAAATAAGTCAACTGGCTCTTAAGTCTGGATGAAGAATTTTAAAACAACAATTTTGTTTGAAATTCAAGTACTTTATTTTAACAATCTTCATGAGTCAACTTATCTAACTAGTCTCAATAATTCGACTGCAAGCACAGACCCATTATCATTCTGACTTTTTACAGATGTCTGTCCTTTAAGTCTCAAGCAGTTACGATCAAAACTGTGGTGGAAATCGCACTGCTTTAATTTCCCATTTTTTCACTGCCATTTGATAAGCACTGCTATTTTCATTTGTTGTTATAAAACATAAATAGTCTCTAAAATATTCATAAAATAAAAAAAAATCCACCAATAACACTTTTAAACTTACCATTGTTTATGCTGTTTACACGTTGATTTAATGTGCTAACCAATGAAAGCGTCCCATTTATAAATCGATAATTTACAGTCAGGTAGACTTTTAGCGGTGTAACATAAAAACTGTTGACGTGTGGAGGTTTATAAGTTTTTTGCATAATGAACGAACAAGTTTCTTAAAAAGTATCAGATATATTGATTCTAATTGGAATTAGCTTTTCAGGTATGTAATTTTTCGGCATAGCTGTCTAAGCTCACTTTTGACCTAATTTATTAACCAATAAAGTGTTGTAAATAATACTCGTATTATATTATTATGCAGCGGGAAAATTAATTTAACTATTTCGATTGGTAGCTATTTCCAACAGAGAGGCATCTAACAGGGTGAGGAGGTATCTAGTGGGATTTTTAAACAATTAGTTTACACTGTTTGAAACGATTATTGCTGTGACGTTTAGATCTTTGCTATTCTCTTGTGTTGAAAGATTTTGAAATGAGGCACTCTACAGTACTCGTCATTGGCTAGGATTATTTGTCACAACAACAATACCAGTCACTCTTTTATATTAACCTTTACAAAATAAAAGTCAAAGTAAGTGGAAATGGCTTTATGAAAACGATGTTACACTTTCACAGTAAAGCTTAAAAATTAAGTAATAAAATCTGCGAGCTTGAATTATTGTAATATTTGTGAGTTTTTAGTTAATGGAAATTTATCCCAGCTCTTTCAGTAATTAAAATGTTTACCCGTCTCTTAATTGGGCAGCTGTATATAATATGCTACGCGATATAAACAATGAGTTCGCTATGTAAGTCTTGAAGTCGTCACTAAATTATTTTATTCTTTCAGCAATTGATATATCATCTGATACATTATGTTTTAAGATTAAACACAACCAAGGCCTTTTATAATACGTTTCTTATATAAAACTCATTCTTTATCGCGACTGAGGATTTTACAATGTGCTTACTTTTCTTAAATCTGGCAACTACGTGTAATATGTTACGCGGAAAAACTTCGAGTCCGCTATTAAAGCAATTGCAATCAAGTCATATCTAAGAACATGTTAGCGTAACGGTTTTCAGTAGATGATTTTTATCAGATTGCAATTAAAGCATACAGCTTTCACAGAGTAGAAGGTTGTGGTGTATTCTAGAATTGTTTCATATTCCTAGGAAATTCTCTTCAAGTTTTGAAGAAAACACTTATAACTCTTTATTAATGTTTATTGCTCACAATAAATCTTAAGATCTTTACTGCAATCCTTATTATCATGGTAATTAATGCATCCTCTACTAATTTGTTTTTTTTTATGTTTAAGGTATTAATAAAGCAAAGACCTTTAAAATCTGTTTTTCATAATTATTAGATTCACATTTATAAACAGAATTAAAATCCATTTATCTGTTCCTAAATTTGTGTGGGATGCAATTTTACATTCAAATCTAAGTAATTTTAATAAAAAGTCATTTTGAAGGATTCACAATGAAATTATTCAATTTACACGTAAATCAAGATGAAGTGAATAATACCAGCTACAAACTGCATCATTTCATATGCAATCTATGCCGTTTATCTTTTTTAAAGATATTTCTTGTTTAAAGATATATAAGGTTTAAAAAACTATTTGAAGCCGTCAAAAGTTGCGACAAAGATTCTGATCGCTGGCATATAGACATAGAAGGAAAATTCTCCGCACTGATTTGAATAGTAACTTGGTTGTGGGCGAAGGACGACCATCGCATATATAGAAAAGTCCTTGTTGCACACAAATAGTTGTGCTACTTAACTTACCTGTTCCACCACACTAGTGAGGAATAGATTCAATTGTTGGACATCAAACTAGGTTATCTGAGAACTGCTTTTTAAAATTTAATTTAAAAAATCATTAGGATTAAACTGAAGGCCAAAGTCACTAAAATATATCAGAGACCTGTGTCACTTTCTCATACATTTCTTTATTAAATCACCGCTTTACCTGGGTTCTTGGGTCTTTGCTTCTTTGAGCTGACAAAAAAGCTATAGCCATGAAGTAGTCGCTCCATTCCAAATATCCATCTCTCTTAACTGATAAGTTTCTGTCAACGCTGAAACACAGAAATAAATATCTTAACAGATTGGTTTTGATTATCATGTGACAAGCTTTGCGACCTCTGGCTTTTAAATTGTACTAACTTATAATATACTTCAAATAATGTCAATGATTTCAGGAATGTAATCTAGTTATGCTTTTTCCAATTTCTCTCAGTTATTTCATCAGCATTTTCAAAGTCAATACATTTTGTTAATTTTTGTTAATTGCATTTCAACCATAAAATCTGCGTTCACATGGGTTAATCTTGTTCTACGATTAAAAACTGACTCGAAGCTCTTTCTTTAGTCAATTAACCAAGGATACGATATTATAAATTATTTGTAGATACATAAAATATGGAGACATCAAGTGCAAAATCATGATTATGATTTCTATCACTATTATTATACCAGGTATCGCTATTATCGCGGGCTCACTATTATCGCGGTATCCAGTTTGTACGGTATCGTAGGACAACAACGCAACCTACACACGTGGTTCCGGTTGTAAAATGTAAACCGAAACCATTCCTATTTGCACCAAGAATATTTTAAGTTATGACGCATAAAACAGCTGTACATAATTATTTTTTGCATCAACACCAAAAACATCACTTAGTCAAAATATTCTGTCAACCCCTACCTTAATGAAACTGGTAAAACATTGTTAAAAATCCATATTTTTATTCAAAGTTTTCACCAGTAAATCGTCTGCACATCCTATGACATCATTCATCATGTGACTTTTGTCCTATTTCCCAAACGAGGCTAAATGAAATCGTTTTATCTACGGATGCAAATAAGAGCTATTTTTAGCAGATTTGCAATGTCTATTATTCAATTGCCAGCCTGGTTAAACATATAAATTAAATTTGGATTTTCCTTTTCTTCTTTATCAGTAACAATTTCTTAGCTCAAATACATTGCAAAACCAAAATAATAAATTCTCCCTTTCCTTTATAAAGCTGTTTACAAACGTTTGAGTCAATTTACAACACATGCCTCTAAAAAGATACAGTCCACATTCAACTGACTTTTTCTTACGGGATGGATTTAAAATTTTACCGACCTTAAACTGTTTTTGACTGAGGAAATTGTTAAAATATACATTCATGGGATGACCGATCTTTGGATTTACAAGTAAGTAACTTTAATTATGTTTAGATCGATTTTCCCTTTGGTAGGAAGCGAGAGTCTATTCCCGCGATAATATAGAGTTACTCCCCTTGCCAATAATAAAGTAGGTCATCCAACATGGCAGCCATTTGCAAAGCAAGAGTGAACACTGTTAGCTAATGCTGACTTTCTGATGACTAATCTAGTTAGTTGATAATATTATCACGGCATAATAAGCAAACTCAATGGGCTTTTATTTCTACTGAGGGAAATCCGACAATTACCGCGATAATAGCGAGTACCGGGCTAATATTAGTATAATAATCACGATTTTGCATACTATCAAGAATTTTAATAACTGGACCACTAGACAGCCCTCATAGGACTAGCTAGTGCTTGAGTTACTTGACCTCTAGTCTGCTGGTCCAGTTACTGGACATATAATTTGCCACTGCCTATTGGGTCTGTCTATTCTGTTGACCAAACGCAATTGACCAGTTGACCATTGACTAATTGAGCAATTGACCAATTGTCTATTCTATTGACCACTGTCTAATTGACCATATTCCAATATCTTGCCCCAGGTGTTTGATAGGTTTATAAGCAAGGTGTTAAAATCGGTATGACTTAAACAAATAATGTGTCCTAGGTATGCAATGCTCAAGAACATATGCAAAAATAACAATTTTGTCTCCATTAATCTCACATACATGTAACTCATACAAAAAACACATCCTATGGATGTAATGGTCAAGAACATATGTAAAAGTGACAATTTTGTCTACATTACTCATAGCAAAAATGCATTCTATAGATGCAATGCTGTCTGATCAGGATCTAAACTGTTCGCTTTTTTATTCATTAGCCTAGGTTATTTCTGACCAAAATGCGACCAGTGCAGATCCTGATCAGATGACACTGATGTGCCGGCTGATCTGGATCTACACTGGTCGCACATGGGTATTTATGGAGGAAAGGGTTAAAAACAGTGAAATACCATTTTTTTTACATTTTCACAAATTTGTTTTCTATCTGTTAAGAAGCATTTAACTAAGATACCCCTCTTTCTGTACCAATCAGATGGTACATAGTAATCACACCTATCATCCCAATCATGGTCAAGTGGACAGTGGTCAACAGAATAGACATGTTGGTCAATTGTTCAATTAGTCAATGGTCAACTGGTCAATTGTGTTTGGTCAATAGAATAGATTTACCCCTGCCTATCTCAGTATCTGTTATAAACTGTTATATTATTTATGAAATCATTGATGGTATTAACAGATCAGAATCCTGACATACTATAATGAAATAACAACCAGCCAGGTAATAGAATACCGTGAAAGCGTGGCCAACAATTACAGAAATCTTTAAGCATGAATGCAATTTGTGATGTTTGAGTTTTTATACGAATCGTTATGGGAACGAATCGAGTTTTGTCGGACAAGCACTTCTATTTTTTTTTAAATCGCATGAATAATACCTATCTTTAAATAATGCTTAAATGTGTAATCCTACCTATTTGGTTTGTTATTTGCGGTTGACATTGGATTCTGGGACATTTCGTAAATAAAAAAATGTTTTGCAAATGTTTCGCGCTTCCTGTCAAAAGATTGTGCTAAAAACAACGAATCAGCCGTACACGATCCGTACACTCGCCAGCTGTTGCAGGTTTTTTTTTTATAGAATTCTAGATAGATGCGTTGTAAGAAATGGTTGCAATCAACCTGGGTTAGAATAACCCAGAATCTTTTGAAACTTCTATTTATAACCAAACGCAGACATTTAAGCTAGAACTGACACGATCTTAAACAAGAAAAGTATAACACACACGTGTTATATGTGGACGACATTCATGCTAATGATATAATGTCCCTGAGCCAAGTTGTGGTTGGATCCATTTGATTGTAGATATGAAGTGAATAGTTGTTTGACCTATGATATGAAATAGAGATCAAGTATAAGTAGTTATATAAGTGGTAAATTTTATTGAATACCACATATGACTGGCAATGATGTGATTATGATATCTTGAAGAATATCATCATGGATGAAAGATCCCTGGCTAGAGGGAAGTGGATATTGTCCAAATAAGTTAAAGCAATGTAGTTAAAACGTTGAATTAGACTAGATATCACAAAACATAGACATGAGAGCTTTTGACATAAATAGATGTTGCAACTAAATGATACAAAGTAAAAAGGTGTTTATGCAATCCACATTAGTGGTAAGAAATCTTTGATCACAATGAAATTGTTAAAGGTTAACAAGAACCTTTCAATACAATATTTACATACAAAGGGAGAGCAATCAAACATAACTTCCGTTGTTGAAAGGGATGTTAAAAAAGTTCTTCTACCCCGTCAAAATCACTCAACAATTTCACTTCAAAAACTAAGGTTTCTACAAAAAAAAACGTTCATAACAAAACATTTTATTTCTAAAACAATAATTTTGAATGCATAAGTAACAAAAATCACGTATTTACCAAAACAACATCTTTTCTGAACTTTTTTAGTAACCCTCTTATCTCTCTTGGGTCAAACTAGATGGACGTATTAAACATCATCTATTAATAGTTAAATAATAAATATAATACATGAACCATAATTCGTCCAGAAAATAAATCTCAAAATCATAATCTAAAGTCATACGGCTATTTCGGGCTATTAAATTTAAAGTAAATTAACAAATTGCTTTTATAATTCTTTTAATGTATCCTAATGTTTTTCATTCACACATAACAATTCAAATTTGCCACGTTGACAACTACTGGCTGTTATTAACACTGCATGTTAAACTTGACATAACAGAAAATCTTGTTATTCTTACACAAATTTCTTAAGATCTCGAATGACCAGCGAAATATATGGTGAATAATATGACGCGTAAAATAATAATTACCACAAACCTTGCCCCTCACACAACTACGCCCCCAACCTCTCACCTACACATATAAACAAATAATAAATGCCAAAAAAAAAATGAAGTTGAAAAATATGCATGAATTATATATTGAAAGTTAAAACCATCATTTATTACATATTATGATTTTAGTTCATAATATGTGTACACATTGTATACTGCCATTTCTTTTCCCGCCATTTTTACATTAAGTTTTCCTCCGATTACTTAGTACCTAATTTCATCCGTATAAAATACATGTTGTTCCGTAGCTAACTCGCCACTCAGAGACTCATGGTTAACATAAGTAAAGACTTAACCATCTTGACTGATCTCAGTGCTAATTATTTAACACTGTCTTGGCATTTTAAAGGAGTTTTGAAGTTTCGGAGACATAAATGCATTTATGTATATTTATGCGTACTGTCATCAACTGCACTTTTGGCAACCCATATACAGGAAACATACATTCAATCGTATATATGTACGTAGCATAAAGCACCCATATATGTCACAATCACGGTACAAAATGTGTCATGTATGTCACAACTGCCTCAATTCTCCCAACTCTACAAAACATGCATAGTATAAATAATTACAAAAATATCAAAAACTTAAAGTCTCAAACTCAGGCGGTTCCATTCAGTATAACGGGACCTGGTACCCTTTCTCACATTACAGCGGAATCTTTTCGTTTAGAGTTTCATGGAGACATTATTGACCTCGGGTCCCCAAAGACATTTAATAAAAGCTTAATTTAGTTATTAGGATAAAACTCATCATTCAACAAACATATACTACGGTTTCTTAAAGATTTCACGGAGTATCAAGTATAAAAACACCACCACTGCAGTGAAACTGATCAGGTACGGAGCGACAAGGCGGCTTTGCCGTGTTGCTTTTGAAACAACAATATTGATTACTAGGGATGATCCAAAATAACCAGGAATTCTATAAATTTTCCCAAATTTTTAAAGACAAAAATAAGTATTTCATATCGTTATAATGCTCTAAATCTCTACTAACAGTGGCCGTAATATTTTTTTATTTGTGTATAAACTAGACGACAACGAAGGCATGGGACGAAAGCGGAAAATTCGCACGTCACTAACGTCATCTGTTGAGGAGGCTCTACAGGCAAACAGGCGAGCCACCGTGCGTGGGCTCGCTGACAGATTTGGCGCGAGCTACGGGACAGTGTATCGAATTCTGACGGAAGAACTACACATGACGATGGTAAAATACATTTTTAATTTAGTTTAAATAAATTTATTAAATCATAACCGTACTTTAAATAAAATGATTAACAAACACGGTTGATTTTACTTGATGAGATTTTTTACTAGAAGATACTTACTTCAGTTTTTATTTCATTTTTTTTAAATAAAAATATAATTTGTTTTTGCTCATCGAGAAGGTTTACGCACGATGGATCCCGCGAGTCATAAAACAAGAGGAGCGTGACAGGCGAGTTCGTGACTCTCGTGCCTTCATTCGGCGCGCGGAACGAGAGGGTGACATGTTCCTGCAGAGGATCATTACTACAGACGAGACGTGGCTCTACAACTATGATCCCGAGACCAAGGAGCAGTCTGCGGTATGGAAGCGAAGCGGTTCGCCACCCCCTGTAAAGGCCCGGGTAACAAAGAGCGGCGGCAAGACGATGTTCATCATGTTTGCGGACATCCGGGGCATGATCCTCATGCATGCGGTTCCCAAGGGAGCTACGGTGAATGCTGGGTGTTTTTCCATTCTGTGTGAAATTTAAAACTGTTTTCCATATGTAGTGTTTTAATTAGAGCCTAGGTATGGCATACACGGACATAAATTATGTATCGGTGGGTCAATAAAAGCATGTCTATTACTTATCATCGGTTCCTTTCATCCCATACTACTCATCTAATGCCGCCAAAAAGCAAAAAATGGGCAATATTTAGCAAGCTAATTGCTTAACTAGCTGCGATCATAACATTCAAATAAAAGACCATTCTAAACGCTCTTGGTTATAATCGGTCATTTTGTACACACTGCACAATATTAGCCAATCAGGTGTCAGATACTGGAGAGTGGTTTTACGAACCCTAGTTTTTGATATAGGGGATGCCGCGAGAAAGCTGTATATGTTAAATATAGGAACTGTGTCATTTTAATTCAGTATCAAGGTCTCGAGATAATCTGCAGATTTATTTGTATCCCTGATATCGCGGATGGCAGGTTAAGCAAACATTTCATAGCGTTATCTTTGCAGTTTTGAATTGCCCGGGTTTTCGAATTTCAAAATGGCTGTGTCTATAAATCAAAACGGATTTTGCCTGTGTTTTATTGCATTTTTAATACACTCAATACATGGTAAGTGATCATTAAGTATCTAATGTGATATTTATATATGTTTGCTTTCGATAAACAATCTGAAACCGACATCGAAATCGCGAAGGGGAGAACTAGGACTAATTTAAGTAAAACTAACACACATATTACTCAAATGTACATATATAATGCTATAATTATAATAATCGGAGCGCACGTTTACATATGATAGCAATTATCATATAAAAGCTTCCTAATAAAATATCAAAACAAATAGCAGTGCCTGCTTTATGAATCTAACACAAGTTCAAAGAATGGCGTGGTTCTCATTTGGTAAACGACTAAAGTATACCATGTGTGTATACCGCTCCCCAGCAAGCGTACAACTTTGAGGAAAGTTACGATCATTTTAGGACTGGGAAACTATTTTTTGCAACGTTGACGTACTCTTACTTAATATCAAGTTTAAGATACATGTATTGCACCGAACTTATTTATCAAATTGCATGTAACAGTGCCAAAGTGCATTATGATTACGGCTGTTATCATGTTTGTCAACCATACAATTATTTTCCTTGAACGATTTGTAATCTAAAAAAGACAAATAGTTCAGACGAGTCAACCTGAGTTGGACATTATCTGACATACTTGAGATAGTGTTCCACGACCATATCTACGCCAAGGTGAGATAAAATGATCTCATCCTGTAATCAATAATGTTATGTCAATAAAATGCCCACACTTTTGTCTTATCTGTAATGATTCATAAATTAGGCGGCTAATCTAACAAGAGAGAATATTTGAAATTTTAAATTTGACCATATCCGCATTTTAAATAAACATCGCAGTACGTGTAATAATGGAAATGTAAACTTCAAGATGACAAAAGCTATTAATGCATAATGTAATGAACAATAAACACCACAAGAATTTAAGGTGGTTAAATACTCCTTTTCATTTTGACAAATATGAATTAAATAGTAAATGTAATATTTAGATATCAGAAAAATGTTATTTTAACCTCAATATAATCGCCTGAGAATAAAAAATTGTTTACTCCAAAAAGAAGTCAGACAGGTTTGTTTCTTGGCCAGAGATTTATTTCATTAAGGCATTGCGCCTTTGGCCACTGCTTTGCCATAGACAAAAAAAAATAGAAAAAAATAAAAATCTCTCAAATGGCACAATTCAATTCCACAAACCAAGGTTATCAAAATATGTTTAATTTACATACGCTAAGAACAGTTAGAACAATAAAGAAAAATAGATAGACCCCAAAAACACCTAAAATTCCATTTGCAATTTAGCACAAAAACGAAGCAACACTAAACTCTTTTTCCGTGATGTCGTGGAACTTTTTATCATTTTGTTAATTAAACACATCTTATAATTGGTAAAAGTATTAAGTCATAAAGACCGCATCTAGATTTCAGTATTATGTCGTTAAGCTTGAAAGGATATTTATTTAGCTAGAAAATTGCCTTGAAGACCTCCCCGGAAGCCACTTTATCGTTCACGTTTAAAAAACTTTGCCAGATGTAAACATTACACATAAACACTTACTTTTTAACAATTTCAATTTGAGCCCCATTTTAAAAAATTGAGATTCTGACTAAAGTTCCATTACTTTCTAAATACCGTAATATTTATTTTGCTGTGTTAACCACAAGCGTTCACCTTAAACAATAATCGGTTAAACTAATTGAAGAATTGCAAATAAGAGAGTATCGTTAGCATATAAGAGTGTACATATTTTCCAATATAAATAAAAATACCATTAACACCATTTAGCATCAGTGTTTCTTCTCAATCGTTCAAACACATGCTTAATAAAAAGGAAAATAAACACTCCCCTTGTCGTGCGCCTAAATCACAGATAAATCCTTCACTAACACCATTAATAAAGTTATCTTTTGATTTAAAATTGTTATACATTGACTTAAAAACATTAAGACTTTTTTCCGCGGACGCCGTATTTATTCAAAAGAGTTCTCTCATAAAAATGTCGATATTATTCTATTGCAGGCGCACCGCCATTATTGACCTTCAATGGTACGGTGCAACAACTGAATCCGACGGAGCACAACCAACATCTTGTGAATGCATCCATACCAATTATTTTTGAAGGGAAATCGTACTCTCAGTTTATAGTAAGTACTTTTGAAAACACATGCTAAGTTTAAATGATTTAATTTAATTTTCATATGTTATAAGCATAAATTAAGGTTTTCAAGATGTTATCAAAGGCGTATTTTAAAAACCTGTTTTGTCAAATGTTGCTTTTACCTCGGACGAGGCTGCTATCACTTATTATGTTCAGGTTTTAAATTAGTTATTATAAAATCAACACATTGTGCACCGTTACTTAAACTTTTTTCCAAATATACAACTTTTTCCGAGTGTGCGACCAGTGTAAATCCAGATCAGCGGCATATTCGTGCCGTCGAATCAACATCTGCATTACTCGCATCTTGGTCAGAAATAACCTAATGAATGAAAAAGGGAACAATGTAGATCCTTATCAGAAGGAACGGAATTACCGACTAGTCTGAATCTTCACTGTTCGCCTATGTGATAGAGACGCATCTATGGAGGAAAGGGTTAAACATGTTGGAACTGGAAACTGACATTAACATATTTGTTACAGATAAGCAAAGATGGTCGCATTGCTTTCACCACTGACGTGAAATCCGTCGATTATCGCGCCCAGAACTGGGAAGATACGGAGGTTGCTCAGTTTATAGATATACCATTTATAGCACCGTACTACCACGAAGGGCAACCATTAGACAGTCTCAAAGGTTACACCGGCCATATATTTTATCAAGAGCTGAACAATGCCGACACTGTTCAACAAAAAGTTCTGCATTCACTTGGAGAGTACATGAGATCTCAAGTTGTTGGGAGTAGGAACTTTGACCCGTCATGGGGCATGCAAATAACGTGGGAGAACGTCACTTCTAGGGAGCAGATATCATCAGGAAGATGCCAAGGAACAGTGTCAAACCCTTGTCCTGTAAGTTTAAATGATATTGATAAAAACGTTAAAATTAATAAATATTTTAAGTAAATATACGGGCCGTCAATAGAGTTACCTACCACTTTTAACGTAGCCCTTACCTTTATGAAATCGAAACCATTCGGTATAGCAAAGTAGCACTGATACACACTTGCAAATCCGTGCAACTTACTGTCTTATCAGGCTTTTTCTGCTGCCTAAATTTAAACGCTCAATATCAGATAGAAACAACAAAATCAACCGGACAAAATTGCGTAACAGCAAATGGGAAATCGTGTAAAAGGCATTCTTACGCTTTTTTTTCGCGTCACGGAAAATTTAATTTACTAAGAAACTTTTAAATTCTGATGTTTTTATACGACACACTCTAGTCTATTATTTAGTTTGTAAAAGTTTGAAAATGTTTTTGCAGACGGTAGTTGGGAAATTTTCAGAAAACCGGAAATATGTTTAAGAATGGCAACACCGGTAACGGGGTTTCTGGGCCCAAGATCATAAAACTAAGTTTTGAGATCAGTCTCAAATCTCAAAGATCTGATTGGCTGAAATGGCGACTGGTTGCCATTTCAGGCAATCAGAAGCTTGAGATTTGAGACTGATCTCCAGATTTTGTTTTATGATCTTGGGCCCTGATCTTGATCATAGTGATTACTTCAAATTCTGTCAGTTACATCTGGTTATAATAACCAAAAAGGAAACTTTCTATTGATGGGGAGAATATTTCAAGCTAAATTAAAAAAACAAAACAAACAACAACAACAAAAACAAAACAAAACAAACACAAATACAAACAAATTGATTGATGTTGTTTCAATTATTTGTTTTAACACATATTTCAGCATTATTTGCACGTTCCAGCTTCATTCCTCCCGATCAACTGTCATGTCAGAACACTGTTTAGTGTATTATTTCTTAGATGAACAACAAAAATCATTATTTTCTATGATTCCATCTAACATCTGTACATGTATTTCATCATTTTCAAAAGATTCAATGACGAATATAATGTGCGTATGTTTACAGACCAACACGTTCCAACTGGTGGTTCTAACGGATGGCACACTCTCGTTCGCTATTTTCAACTACGGCTCTATGAGTATGTCACCATCCAAATTCGACCAGGTATTTCATGTTTTAGATACTTTATATTTGCAGATAAGAAGACAAGAACTACTCATTTTGATCTTGATTGTAAAAAATCCAAAACAAATTTAAACGTGCTGTATTTAATAGGAAAACTACAAAAATGCCGAATGTGAACAATAATTATTTCTTCTGCCACTTGGCTGTATGGGGAGACTGTGTCTAAAACTAAATCTGGAGATCAGTCGCCATTTCAGCCAATCAGATCCTTGAGATTTTAGACTGATCTCAAAACTTAGTTTTATGATCCTGGGCCCGGATGTGGCTATTCCCGATACACATATTCGACCTTTTTTTCGCTAGTACCAAAACACCAATTATGTCATTTTTGTCTAGTTTATCGAACCCCGTTTAAGCTTATTAGTTAATAGTGTCAGCAAATTTGCTTCTTATATTTAAAAGGCCGGCTTCAACGGTGGCGAAGGGAAAGGATTTACAAGTATTGTTCCAAAGTCCAGATCTATCAATGATCTGAATCAGATCCAGGGCAGTGACGAGAAGGGGAGATTTATTTACCAGATTTCTTCAGGAAAAGTCATCAGAGGAGGCTGTACCACAGATACTGCAGATAGTATGTACATGTTGCTTTACCATTAATGCGACTGCATTTAACAGCTTCAATAACAAATTCTACAGTCCCAAATATTCCATGATTTATATTTTGTTTGTTATTAGTTGGATACCTGTATTTCTGTACTAGAATGTACACCGGCTAAAAGAGATATAAAAATACAATAATATGTGAATGGGCATACATTTTCGTACACGGCCCAACTAAAGCCTACTTATTTCAGCTATTGTTCACTAATTTATTCGGCAGCTTTATAGTAGTGCCGAAAGTTATCTAGTTATAGTGTTGCAGAGCCTGTTTCCTTTATAAGACTTCCACTATTCGAATAAAACAGAAGTGGAAAATCAAAACCAACCAGTAGACTCAAAATGAATGGAATTGATCACATTTATCGTACATGTACATTCGGTGCGTTTTGCGTATAATAACGCTAAGTGTCTTGTAATAAGATACATTCTTAAAGACATTGTTTTTATAGATTATTTTTTCTTTACATTTATAGGTATATAACAACATCTGCAGGTTTGTAAATTTTCAAATGAATAGAATTCTCGTTATCCATTTTATTATTTAAAATAATCAAATAGTTCTTTTTTAAAATTAAAACTATTTAATGCATTTGTAATGTATGTATTTCAGCCCAGTTAAGCGTGTATCCTAATTATGCTGACATGTTTGGCGGAAAGATGTTGGACGTTTCTGGTCCATGTTTTTACAGTAACCAGCAGATCTTCTGTAAATTTCAAGATGTGAGTAAATTTGAACTCTGCTTTACTGCTGTCTCATTGAGTCATTTTTAGTAATGTATTATTACTAAATATTGTATTTTTGATAATTATACAGTAATGCAGGTCTGTAAAATAGTCAAACATACGTACATGTACAATGTATGTTCTGGCCACTAGTTACGAAGCACACTAACATTTTTTCAAATTATTTGACGTAAATTAACTGCCATTCATTTATTATTTCAATGATATTTAACAGATTGCTATTTATTACTTATCAAACGCTCTTTTAACGAGTATTGTTTTCAATTAACACGATTGGTTAGAAAGTTCAGAATTTTAGGAAAACTTAAGCTAACTGCACTTTAAAAGACGTTCCTGTAGGAGATGGCCTAGAGAATATGATGCTTCCACGATATCCTTCAACCAGTATGAATTCTTTATTCCAGCAAAACCAGTTAACATCCCCGGTCGTGGAAAAGGCGCTATATGTGAGTCAGACGCGCGTGCGATGCATGGTCCCTCGTCTGTTCATACGGGACCGTGTCACCTTGAGCGTGTCGACTGACAACAACCGCACCTTTCCTCACAGTGCAGTTATTACCATTGGTACGTTATGATTTATGATATGTTTAGTATTAACTATATTATTAAAACATTAAACAAAAATAAAAAGTTATTTTCCCGTCCCAACCGAAATTGATTTCAGGAAACGTGTCCAAACTTCTGTTTGCTTACAGTTTTCCCTGGACGCATGCCCAGTACTGAGCACGTGACAGCTGTATGGTCGAAATCCGACATGGGATGGTATTCGCACAACCCTTCGTCTCTTTCTTTATCGTGGCACGCAGAGCTCCTTAGTAACAGAACAAGCGACAGAGTTGATATTTCCCTGATCGGATACAGAGAAACTGGTGGCATGGTAAACTACAATTTTTGAATGTAGATGTTTAATGAGGGTTAAAATGAAAAACAGATAATGGTTGGGAGTGATAGCTATAGTTTAAGCATCTATACTGAAATCTGAAAAAAAATTGTACGATTATTATAGAAACGTGTGTTTTGCTTACGGTAGTCAGTGTAGCGGCAACCTTCATTTGAATCGACGGGTCAGTTAACGGCCCCACGTGTCCGGCTAATTTGATATTGGTTTTTCTTTTACAAGTGATATTTGTAATTGAGAGAATTAACGAATACATATCGTAGCCTCTTAGAAGTCACGAAACTTTGTTCCAAAATATCATTTTTCTGGACCTTAATCCTTGTGAAAACAAATGATTTTAAATTGTGTTAATTTCTTCTATAGCCAACTTACACGAATCTTCTCACTATTGCCACTGACCAACCTGTGTCAAACGGACGCTATGATTTCGACCCGCTTAGAATGCAGTGTAGCGGCCAACAGTGTTTTGACTACGAACTTGGCTTACTGGAGGTTAGGCTGAAGGACCAATTTACCCCGCAGACTTACAGGTAACTGTACTAGGGTCTTTCAAGCTAAACTTTTACGAAAAATGATGACGAAATTCTGATGGTTTTATTATAAAAGTTTAACAATCAAATGCTCTTTCATTGCAATTATTCATTGATGGTTAAACCCCAGGGGCGTTTTAATTGGCGTTCTGTTCATTTAGTTGTTATACATGTATAGTTTAGAGAAACACACTGTACTAGACTGGGTCAATGAATAAAAACTAAAACTGGAGGCCAGTTTCAAATTTGGAGCATAAAATTTTCTGAAACCTTTCAGACAACCAGATGCTTGAGATTTCAGACTGGTCTGACCTCTCGTCATAAGTAATCTCATTTAGATCAAACATGATATTACTATACGCAATTGAGGTCTGACTGAAGCCCCATCAGAATTACTCAAAATTAGGCAATGCTGAATAGAACTGAAGCAATCGAACCTATTTGTCACTGTAGTAAGTCATATCTTTACTAATGCTGGGAGTGTTTAGTAAAAAAATCAAAAAACAATCATGCAGTGATTGGTCAGTGTCGGGTGATCTTCAACGCGTTAACCCGTCTTATTTCAATAAGCTTGTGGGTTATATCAATAATCATCTTCACGTTCTTTGTCCTGAAAATATTGAACATATGGTGTCTTTTTAATTATAAAATTGTATTTTAACACTTGCTTTCTTTTGCTCTTTACCTTTTTGACTTTGTGGGGAGGCTGTGTTTTTTTGTATGTGACTATTCTTCGATCTTGACATGCATTATTCACTTAAAATTAATGTTACTAGACCATTTTTGTGTTATATTTGCATCGTACATGAACATATCTTATAATTTTATGTTTTTTAATGTTTTTTTCTCAGATATTTGTCGAGCAAGGCGATCCCTCTTGGTTGGTATGTACAGAATGCCATGACCGACCGGCACGGCTCCTCTTGGCCCGCCCAGCTGTGTGTAGATTGGTACAACCGTGACAAGCAGAATATGGCTTGGCTGAACTCTTTATTGAGTTGTCCATGTTCCCTAGCTCAAGCAATAGCAGATTTTGGAAGATGGCAACCTGATAACGGATGTAATTTGTATAATTCACAGAAAAGCGGAAACTGCTTCTATCATACCGAGGCTGTTCATTGCGTCAGGGCGGTACAACCCGTGTAAGTAGCTTTATATTTTGGATATATTGGAAGGTTCATAGTGAAATAACCAATATAAATAGTAAACAATATGAATGCTGAGCAATTCTTACGAAACCATCAATCAAGATAAATTTCTTCGCATCAGTATTTGTTTGTTTGAGGCCACGTACTACCTCAGCCAGCAGATTATGTTATCTTGGCAGATAAACATGGGGTACTGTACACGTGAGGATCGAAGGTCAATGCGGAGGATATGCTTCGAATCTTCATTTCACAAAAAGCTGCTTTATTCTGACAGTTTTCAGCAATGTTACCTTTGGTAAAAAAACACCGTTTATAATTTTGGCTTAACTTTTTTGATAAGCTTTGTATCACAATGGTGACCATGCCGTCTGTTTCCTTGTCAGACATAACCTCATGCATCTAAAAGAAGAAGATGTCGACCTTAATCAGGCTGCAAAGATGTGCAGGCTGATCTTGAACGACACATATCACCGATATGATGAGAGCCATATCCCATTGAGTAAAAGGGTTAAGCAAAAATCAAATAATTTGCAAGATTTAGCCTTTCTTCTAATAAATATATTGAGTTGAGTGTTATCTTTCGAATAGCAATGGCGCCGGTAACCAGTGTTGTTATGGTACCAGTGGGCTTCTTATATTTGCCGCCGACACGTTCCAGGGCAGTACACCAGACAGAAGCCATGACTGGGGTGCAGCCCCTTACGGCAAGGCTGGATATGTACCAAGTCTGTCACACTGGATTGATGATGTGGTATCGTTCTATTATTGTTGTCTGTGGGATGGATATAATTCATGCGACAATTACATGGATCTTCGACCAACAAAGGATTGTACGGGATACAACCCACCTATGCCTGGTAAGATACCTGTAAACGAAACCCTTGCAACGAAGCACTTATTGTACGTAGACATATTATTTAAACCATTCGTAGAAAATTTGACCTTGCTTATTTTTGTTAAAAGAATCCACTTGATATATCAATAAAATAATCTATGCATTTTAGCTTGATGCACGTTTGTTGTCTTTAGTTATTAAACACCAATAAAGCAAGAAAATGAGATTGATGCAGGTCAAAAGTAAGATGAGCACTCAAACTGTTAACTATTTGTAGCCAGCGTATTCGGACAAGGACACATTTCATCCTTTGGTGGAGCAAGTTACCGTATGAGGGGACCTGGAGACTATGTCTTGTTGCGAGCTGGTAAAACTGAAATCCATGCCAGATTTCAGAGAAATCTCTTCCCAACAAATGAAGGTAAGCAGCGGAGCATACTTATATGTCGGGGCATGATTACTAAACTGACAGACATGCCAGAAAACAAAACAACAGACAGGTTTCAATTTAGGTACAGCTTGAAGAGAACAAAATAAAAGACCAGAGATCAAGATGGTATTGATTTAGAGCTACCGGGGGTTAAGAAAACGAATGCTCATTCAAAAAGCATTGTGAAAAAAAGGCATAAAGTGTGCTAATTTGGATCTTCTTAATACGTATATGTTATATAATCTGAATTAAAAAAAACCCTGAATACATGCAGGAAGAAGCTGTTTTACCATAGCTTGTAATGAAAAAGTTCTTTAAGGAATGCCATGAAATGATGCGAAATTCTCATTAACTTTTAGTATTCTTTAGGCAAAGAAGGCGTTCTGTTGAACACCAAAGTCGATAATTGAATTCTGTTATAAAAAATTTGAAATTCTAATGTTTAGCTTGCAACACATGGAAATGATTCAGGTGGCATTTACATAGTGCTGTCAAATCCAATTGCTTTAACTTGCAGATAATCGCAAAATAGAGACTACTTATTCGCTAGTGGCTGTGGCTGTGGAAGATATCGGTACATCAGACAGAGTGGAGCTGAGGTTGAGAGGGCCTCAGTTCAGTAAAGAGTATCAACATATTGATGTTAGGGTCAATGGACTTCATGTGGATTTCGATGGAGGAGCATTAAAATGGCAAGATTTTAAAGGTACATGTTTTGTTTCTTCATTTATATCTGTTTTTCACCATTTAAAGGTAAGGATTGTAAAACAACCTTGTTTCAGGGACATTGTAGTTCTTGGTATGCTTTTACTGGAGACCTTGTTTCGTGGATTATGAATTATAATAAAACAAAAGAATGGTTTGAGATACTTATTAGTATATTGTAATTTGAATTCGTGGTTTTTTGTTCAACTACTAAATATTCTCGAAAATAAATCTCCACACGAATAATATGATTTCCCAGTTTTGAAAATAAAAAGATTTATTTGTATTTTGATGCCGTAAACGTATTAACACGTATTTATGGTTACTTCTGGTTACTTTTACCAGAACATCAGTCTTAACAATATTTCACTGACTTAAAATCAGAGTGTATCTTAATTATTTTTATGCTATATACCAAAATATTTTCCTCTTGCAGAGGTTGCGCTTGTACAGACAGAGGCGACCCCGAAGCAGTCCAACTTTACCGTCCTGCTAACCAACGGCATTGGCTTACAAGTGGCCGAGATATACAATACATTACAGCTGGATGTCATGATTCCAGCTGATACATTTGTAAGTTGTAACATTTCATAAACAATAGTGGTGATGACGTTGTTTAAATTTGGCCTAAAATAAAAAGCCAAAAGATTAAGAAGAAGATGATGATGGGGACGACGATGATGTTGATGTAGTAGAAGGAGTATTATTACACATAACAGCATTAATAATAATAATAATAATAATAATAATAATAATAATAATAATAATAATAAATGTAATAATGACTATCGTATCAGTCAGTGCCTAAGGTTATAAAACTGAGCATGGAAACCAGTCTCAAATCTCAAGCATCTGATTGGCTGAAATGGCGACCAGTTTGGTTTTCATGCTCTGTTTTATAACCTTCAGTCCAGATTTAATGGTAGTGCCTTCATAAAGTTTATATATAGGGATACGGGACGTCCTCTTAATAACCGTGTGAGCTAGATACAAGTATTTGAATGAAACTTTGTATATTTCAGAGCAATATCTCGGGATTATTTGGTGATATGAACGGGAACCTTTCTTCGCCGAATGGAACTTCCTTCGATCTGAAGACAACAGTTGTGCAAGATCTTTATAATCGATTCCAACTGTCGTGTAAGCATAAGTTGCTTTTGTCTTTAACTACTTTGCAAGCAACATACATGTATGCCATAAAGGACAAGTATAAAATTCTCGGTCCTAGCGTGAGGTTAAGGGGGGGGGGGGGGGGGGGGTAGCGGAGAGAGAAACGAAACAACTAAACCTGCTTCTGTTCTGTGTTTGACCAGTACCGGAAGTTAAACATGCTTTAGTGACGCGTGTGTACAGCGCTATTTTTTCGTTTTTGAATACATTTGATAAAGTTAGTTATAAAAGGTAAACTGTGTTCTAGTTATTTTCTGTGTTTATGCATGCATAACTCAGGGTTATACTATAACTTAACATAAAACCATTCTGACAAAGTTATTCAGTGTCTTATTCGACAGAGTTGAAACATGCATAACCTCTCAAAAGCATTAATTAAATCGTTTTTATTCTTGTTTAGGTCATCCAAATTTGCTTATGTTTCCTTTATTAACCATTTGATACATGCATCTATGCGTTTTTTATCGTTGGCAGGGGCTGTAAACGAAACCACGAAGTTGTTCAGTGACATCATACCTGCTAACCACTCATTCCTAGGACGGATTGATCTCAGCCCAACTCCTATACCTGAATTTATTGATGCAAGAACAAGATCCGTGTGCATGATGGATCGGGGAATTATATCCGAGGAATGTTCATTTGACTACAGGTAAGAAGACGATTTGTTACTCATTGCATGAAATAAAAAAAGTAAAGGAAAATGATAATTTTATTTCAGGAGATTACGACGATGTTGGTTTACAGTTTCTACGAACACATTTATATAGTATTTTAATTAAATATTGCATTGAGAAATTTCAATTTTAAGTCAACACATAAAAAGTGTTCTAGAAATTAAAGTGATCGGAAGTCGGTCGAGTGTAAAGGTTTGTGTCTACTCGGGTATATATTTTTTGTGCACATTGTTAAAGCTCAAACCATAATGATTGGATCCCTGTCGTTTAGGTATACGGGCTCCCAGAATCTTGCCGAGGCCACCAGATCTGCAGTGGTGAGAAATGTGGCGCTTAGACATAACTTACAACCAGGTAAGATGCTGAAAACATACTGTAATTCACACAACACATATGACCAAGTTTTGATCGTAAATAACAAATGGCGGATAAGAGTATATGACGACTTTCCGAATTTTGGTGGAAGAAAACTTTCTTGCACATTCGGGAACGCATGACGTCTTTCACTTTCAATCTGTGTATAACTAAATTTGTAATGAAAATCAGTACGCTTTATGAATAAAGGCTAGTACCTTTATAATTGAACTTTGTGTTTATGGCAGAATTTAACCAAGGAGTTAGGGGATATGTGATTGACATTCAACGTCCTTGTGAAATAGTACTCGAAATATTATACAAGCGGTTTAGCATGCTACAGAAAAGCTGACTCCCTTTTCCAACATCAGATTTCATTTTGTGCTCGTAACTGCAATGTCACATAAACAAAGCTTACATAAGGCAAAACACCCTTAAACCAATTCTAAATGGTATCCTCAATTCACAGATAAGTTATACATTGGAGATCGATGTGACTAGAATCTTTCCCGATACATGTATTTATATTATTTCGTCATACTTCATGTTTGCAGTTCGTTCTTGTGGATTGCTTAACGTCCCACGTTCGAAGAAAACAAATTACGACTACGTAATTGGGACAACAACCTCAATCACTGAATGTAAATCTGGATCATTGTCGGGTACCCGAACTTACACATGTGTTGCTACTTCCAACGAGACACAAGCTTGGTCACCGGACATTACAGCCACCTGTGAAGGTTTGTTGCCATTTTTTTTCATTACATTCTTCAACGTTGATGTCTTTCAAACACGACTTTGCTTTATTTGGTTAGTGACCAAAAGCTTATTTCTCAGGTGTAGTATTATCTATTTCGTAGCAATTTGACAGTCTGAATGCGCCAGGGAGTTTTAAAAAGACTGTTTTCACTAGTATTGGCTGACTTAGGTGGCATATTTATGCCCGGCTTTGAGAAGTCATTAGTATGTTATCTATCAGATTGATTGGTTTTTTTCAGAGCAACTTGAAGACGCGAACATTGGAATGATTGTAGGAATCACTGTCGGCATTGCGGTTCTCCTTCTTGTAGCTGTCATCATAGCTGTCGTAGCTGTAAAGAAACGAAAAGAGCGGTAGGTATTCCGAGGTTATCGCCATAGATACGTTAAACAAGCGCGGCTCTGGTAAATGGTTCATTTTTAAAATGAAAGGTTGCTATGATTCAAAGCTGTGCTAATATTAGGATACAAACCGTTTTTTTTTAGTTGAATAGGATTCATTGGTTATTTTATTCCCGCATCTTGTTTATAGGCTGTTTTTATATGGAGCTTAAACGGCTTTTAATAATGAGAAAATGTTCTGTTTTAAATGCCATTACAAAAGTAACGGTAACTTTATCTCAGTTTCATATTTGAGTGTTTGTATGCAGTAAATCTAGGTTTATTCGTTTGATTGTACTATAGATTTTTAATCGACATAACCTCTATGTTTCATACAAGTACTAGCACTTTTAGCACACAGTTTTCGCATGGACAGTCCTTCGCATGGAAACAGTCCTTCACATGGACACCTTAAGTGTTTTGCGAGGAAGTGATTAAGGACGCATACGTGTTTCCTCAGGACGCGCCCTCAGGATCTAGCCCAGCAACGACATTTAATAATCATAAAAATGCCGTCCGTGTTTAATAAATTTCTAGCTTTAAACTGTTAAATTAAAATGATTTATTTACCGTTTCGTTAAGAAAACAAAGTTACAAACTCAAGATATTAAATGTGTTCATGTACATTTGTATTATTCGTTTTCATTGTCAAGTAGCTGAACACTGATTACATATTTTGACAAGTACATTTCGCGAGCTTCTAATTATTTACAATTAGTAATTGTCAATTACAGATACATTTTTATATCATTGGGCATGAACCATTGGAGGGCTTTTTGAAATAACGGTTTTCAATTTTCTAAAATCGTGTTTACACAAATATTCTATTTCGTGGAGTATGATGAAATTTAATGTGTACCACACGAACCTCAATATTTTTTGCCAGATTTTAATAGCTTATGCTCAGCAGTGATTCAACTACCGCGTGTCGTGAGATGAATTGTTTAAACTTTATAATCATTTCGATGTTGGGTTTTGCCAGAATGATAAAAAACAGAATTCTTAGTAATAATTGTCTTTTTATAATAAGGCATTTAACTGTGCCGTTCCGGGATCACTTTTTTTTCAGAATTTCGTATTTCAGGAAATTTTAATGTTTAAATGTTTCTGTTAATTTTAAAATATGCTGATAATAATAATAATAATAATAATAATAATAATAATAATAATAATAATAATAATAATAATAAACAAGAAAACGTTTATTCAGAATCATATTCAGAAATGAATATCATTACATAATTTAGTAGTTTTTTTCTACACATTCGGTTTTTATTCACTATGCAGACATGTTTCTTGAATTTCAATAAAAAAGCTGTGGTGAAATACAGGCTGGCTATACCACGTGACTCTTTGGATGTCGTGCACATACAAAATCACTCGCTTCAGGTAAGTTTTTGCTTATTTCTCAGTAATCACTGGACCGATTTCGAGCAAAAATAAAGAGCACCGTACTCCTGTTAAAAAGCATTTTCATCGACGTTTAACATCCATTATCAATCGACTGCCTTTTTCGCAAACATTCAAATACAAATTTTGTTTGAAAGTGTAAAATTGTTTTTGAATGTTTGAGAAAACAGCAGCCGATTGATAATGGAGGTTAAATGTCGATGAAAATGTTTTAACAGCAGTACGGTGCTCTTTATCTGATCGATATTGGTCATGAAATTACAGAAATTACTGAGAAATACGCAAGCAAAAATCCTTCCTGAAGCGAGTGATTTTGTGTCTGCACGACATCCAAAAAGTCACGTGAAATAAATGTTCCTAGTGTATCATATGCGATGAAGAGGCATTCTTCCGTAGGTTTCTGCGTAATAAATATAAAGTCACGTGATGGCGAACTGTAATTTATCATAATTATAATTAAAGTCCAAACATGTACATAATGTTTTTTTTCATACTTCTCCCTTGTTATATTATTGCAATTACATGTACATGAATGTAGCTGAGTAAGATATGTTATATTTTCTTTTGAGTTGTTCTTACTTTAATTTAGAATGCGTTACTAGAATAACTTCCATCTCAATATTATCACAATCTTAAAATATCTTATTAATTAGATACATTGTATTAATTTTTAATTTTGATTTTCACGTTTATATAGTTCCAAGATCATAAAATGTAAACGGAGGAACAGTTTTTTTAATTGTTTGACAATTGAAATGATCAACTATCTTTAATCTTTCCCATCACATACCATTATTTTGGGACTGGTCTCCAATCTCATTATGATTTTCGACATGGATGTTTCTCCAATTACTTCCGTTTTCTTCTTTATAGAAATAGATGAAAAGGGAACTTTGAAAGCCTACGAACACGACAAATAAGAAAATATTGTAGGCTCGGTTTGATTGAGCCTGTTCATGGGCAGAAATGGAAATGCATATTACTGGCCACGCCGCCTAGCCCCGGGTTGAGCGCAACCCAATATTTACACCAATAAACAATACAATTTTGACAAATCCTAAACGATTGGAGAACCATCCATTATTTTAATATTTACAGGACGTATAAATTGGTGAGTAGGTCTGATTTGCAATCTGTTCGACTATCAACGCTTTCATGATGTTGATTTGCATGTTGAGCTAGAAAATATAACTAGTATTTAGAATATGCTTAGCCTAGTATTACTATTTAGAATAAGCTTGCAGGTCCTAGAGTCGTTCATTATATAATGTCTTCTTAGCAGCTGGCATTGTCATTATAGCCACGTTTGTAAATGAATGGTATCGTTACATTCATAGAATGATACTTGTCATCTTTTGGCATCCTCTAGGTGCTGCTTTTAAAATGTTTGGTAATACTGGAAAGGGAACTATTTAAATAGGAAAAGAGAATAGAATTTAGTTTAAACGAACCATATAATGCATGTTCCCGTATGCGTTTTTCATTTATTGTATCCACGATAGCCCCTTACTCAGCCAATGTACGCGCATATCACTAGTTCAGCAGAGTCCGAAGACAAACTCATGTTTTCTTGTAGTGACTGGAAGCGGTCTGGAGAGTCGAAAGGAGAAGAGGAGATGGTCAAAATGAAATCAGCTGTGTAGGTGAGAGAACGACAGAGATAAGCAGCGAACCTGTAAGCAGAATTCAGAAGACATACACGGACAAAAATGTTAAAAAAGTGCTCTTGTTGATGTTGTGCACCGATTGGGTAGTGGTTGGCATTCATGGTGGAAGGAAATAGTTAACAAATTTTAACCTTATGACATATATATCTCGCTCTTATAAATAAAACGCACTTGTTCTTTTGTGAAGCAGGATATTTAATTTAAAGCCATTGAGGTATATTCAGGTGAATTTAATTCAACGTTACCATTGGCATTCTGCTAGAAGCAGCTGAAGTATTTCACCATTCTTCCATGGGTGTCAACTGCCACTTGTATGCAAGATATGCTCACTGATAAGGAACGTGTAAAATCAACATCATGAAAATGTTTTTGATGCTGAAATGAATCCTTTGCATGAAACTGTCGTAGAAGAAGAATTGAATGTGTGCACAGAAATGTTACATAATTATATGCTTTTTCCAGGCGTACACTACCGAATTGTGGATTAAAGTCAAAACCAATATAATTTTGTACAATGTATCATGAACTAAAATTGTAGATACTACATGAAAGGTCATACGAGAGTGTTTAAAGTTTCAGTGGAGTTTAATAACTACAACGTTAATCCAATTATTTAGGTCATTTTTGAGTTATTAGAACATTAACGTGATGATGATATATTGCAGAGCAAATTCAAATAAAGGACAGACCAAACAACAGTTCAATGAAGGTGAACTTGAAGAAAAATATGATAACAGGGCGAGGAACACACAAGAGAAAGGCAGGTCTAATGAATACGATGTATGAGAGATACACTTGGCTACTTTCGTACCCCGTCAGACATTCAGAAATAAACGTATTAAAACTGACCGAGGTAAAATGTGCATTTGAAGGAAGAAAACGTATTTCGCTGCAGGGCGATTATCGGAAAGTTGAAAACTAACATCGTCAAATCGATAATTGCTGAACAGTTAAATTGTGAACGTCTCTGTTTGGTGTGATTCTGGCATAATTCTTTTAAAATGAATGTGGGATACATCGTGACATTTTTGTGAATGTTTTTATTCACTGTTTTTGTGTGGATTCTCTTGTGTATTCTATGTTGCTGCCTTTCTCATTTGAAATTACTTCGTGTTCCATTCGGACAAATCTGATCATTTGTTTGAATACTCCGTGTCTGTAAATACCTTCTTCATAAAACGCATTTATAAAATTACCATCTTTAGCCCAGTTTCATTTAGCGAATGTCCATTAAGGACTGGAAATAATAGTTTTCCCATACATGTGTCCATTAAGTTTTCCTCTTATGTATGCATTGTATTATAATCATAATCACCCGAGCATATATATATGTCTAATTACCTCGGAAATGAATAGTTTTTCCTTTGTAATCTTCTGTACACGTTTTATCAACTGTTAGTAACCAGTCCCATTGTTAATGATATTTGCATCATGATATTACAATATTTTTTATTGTTAACGTAAGCATGAAAACCGATGAGCTTTACGCATTTTAAACAACAAATTACACGTAAATGTGTAGTTTTCATCTGATATATCATGAAAGTAACATTAAATACGTGCATTTTAAACCGCAAAAAAAGAATCACTCGAACTCTGAAAACAAGAAGATAGCCTTTAATTGATACAATGTAGATAAGTAGCTCTTAATAGTTAACAACAATAGTTCTTGGCATCGTATGCATGATGTACCTGCACAGCTCAGTTTCTTCTTAAATGAGTATCATTCTGTGAACTTCAAGTGCAGGAAGATATCTCTACCTACAGGTTTTCAGCACACATTCAATTGGGGTAATACCGCTACTATGATTTCAATGTGTATGTTGTACTAATTTTATTTCAGAGATGTGTTGCTTTGATCACTTTTAAATCATTGTGTAACTTATGTGTTTTCGCTTTAAACAAAACCATTTATGTTTGCAATAAAATATTAAACTGTACTTCTGCATAATCTATGTCTCACATCACGGGTGTTAAGACGGAATAACAGTTATGTGAGCTTTCCAATAATTGTCGTCTCACGGATCATCCAAGGCATGTTAAAGTGAGCTACCCAATATTTGTCGTCCCACATATCACACATGTTTAACATTGATGGGTAAAGACTGATTTACAATTAAGTTATTTACTCAAAATTGTCGTCAGGTAGATCAGAAATTGTGATAATATCATATCATATCAATGTTTTTAAGGCATTCTAAGGCTATTTTTTAAAAAACTTTCTTAATTAAGTACTAACAAAATTTTCATACAATTTATGTTGAATCTCAAACAACTTCAGTCGCAATAACTGTTGGATTTCATCTAAAACAGAACCATGCAAGTAAAGTTGAGCAAACAATTAATAAAACTTTAACTGTAAACGAGTATTGGTTAGAAGTGATGTAATTTTGTATATTTTATTTTGTCTTTATTACAAGCTAGGAAAAAATATGTTTAAATATTAAGTAGCTGAGAAGGAAAAGTATTTACAAATCGAAGGCAAATATTCCATCCATTCATATTTCGAAATACAAATGTGTTTCGAACATAATGCTGTGAGGTTATTTTGCTTACTCATTCTAGTTGTGAATGAAAAAGTTGGGGCATATTTTGATATGTAGACAGCAAAGTTTAAGAGAGGTTATGTTAAAAATAATATTTTATGTTAAGTCCAATGACTCTTGTGCAAGTTGTATTGACAATGAAATATTGGGAATCACGAAACACTGTGAAACAGTGGCTTCGTTAGAAAAATAAATATACTCTACAATTAGGTTCATTAATATGCTCTATGAGAAGACTGTATACGGTCATCTTAGTGCAAAAGCGGTATAAATAATATTGAAATATGAAGGAGATAAACTTTATACTTTAGGCAACAATGCATCTTTAAAATGACTAAAACATCCTTCGAAAAAGCATCACCACTATACCTCAAAAAACCAGAAAGTGTACGATTCTCAAACGAAACAAAGATTGTCATCGCAAACGTGCATGAACTCTTAAAATCCTGTCGTTAACGTTCCAATAAGAAATTTTTGTAACGATAACTTATATAAACTTTAGAAGATGTGGTCACAAAGCAGTAGCATTTTGTGTGTTGTTTACATTTTCAAGCATAAGCAATTAAATCCATTTATAGTTTAATTGCCTTTCCGTTTAAATATAAATATTTTATGCAAAGCAGTAGTATATTGTTATTTTTACATTTTTAACATAGAGAATGAAATCCACTGATATTCCGATTAAATATAAATATTTTATGCAAAGTAAGTTTTATCCCGATATTGACGGCAAAAGTTATACATTATTTAAGTTTAAAGTTGCCACTGTTGTGCATGCACAAATCTTTATAACATCCAAATGTATAAAGTCGATTTAGGTTCTATCAAGATATGCCAGACAAATGTCGTAACGACTACCCATCATTTCTGCAGCTTTAGTATGCCCAAAGTCTTTTGTCCATCGAAAATATATGTTCAGATCATGATCTGTGGGCTTATGAAGCATTGAAGATGAATCACCGAATCTACTCATTGTTTGGTTCCTTGTTGAGACGATTGTCTGTTCGTAGCTTGAACCGGGTTTGGATTCTGCTTGATTTCGCACAGAATGGCTCCTGGAGAAAGTGTCGTAAGTTGAATGTATTGATGAATCTGGCGGTTCATCCATACCGTAGTCACGACGCAGTATATCACTAGGCGTGCTGGCTATGTGAGGCTTGGTTTCTGGGTTATCCCCATTTCCCTGAGCTACACCTTTACACAGTACAGGTCCATCCTTGTGGAGCAGAAGAGGCGGCCAAACAACATACCGTATTTTACTTCCACTATCAGTGTAGGTTCTGTACATGTCGGAATTGAATTGATCATAAAATCTATGCTCGTGATGGATACTAAGCGGTGGATCTAGAACCTATTTTCAAATAAAATAAATGCCATGTAGTACATTCGCTTAAACATTAAACTTATTTTTTTTTCGACCAGTAAATTGTTTTAAATAAAGTTTTCAGCAATGAAAGTATTTAAGTAAATACAATTTATACAATAACTGAGGTATACATACCACCATTAACCAACATATTTCAAAGCACTCTTTAACGAAAGAAGTTATTTTTCGGGAGATAATTGCTTTATCCGTATAGGAACGTTTCAGACGCTCATCATATTCCTGCAAAAAAGATGTGTATTTAACTATACAATCGAACAAAACTGTCTTCAATGAATAATACATTTTTTTTTCAAAACAAACGGCCTAAATGTTTGATTACGCTCTTTTGCAATAATTAGGTCTTAACGATTTTATAAAATGACTGGGTTATTGAATATTATTTTCGTTAATTGTTTGTGGTATTTTTTTTAATTGATTATGCCCATCTGTCTTTTCGTCTCTGAGTTTTGGACTTGTGGAGACGATGTGCTGTTCCTGATATAAGTAGGTAAATAAGTGAGCATTAAGTGCATATCTCACAAGTTTGTACAATTACTTTACAATTTGCGTACCAAATATTTAACGTACCAGATAGAACTCTTTTCCAGATATTTCAACCAGTTCTTTCCGACATTCTTTCAGCAGTTTGTGTACTTTAAGAGGCAGTTCATCTTTCTAAATAATTATGACGGCACACGTTTTTAAATGTGTTACGATGCGAATATTATACATGTACGATGTTTCTAAAACTTGTAGAGGAGTTTTTTTTATGTTGGATTAGGCCTAATAGTTCAGACAGTGCAATTGCAATATAGTTGTTAATTTGTTTTTTTTTATATTATATTTCAATCCCATTAAATGAATGCGAACTTATAAACAGATTTTAGCGTTAAATTACGTTCAGCATTTCATAAAAAAACAACAACAACAAATTACACTGAATATTCCAGACAAAAGATATAGAAATTGCTTATTATAATAAATTAGTTATAATAAAATATTTGCAGAAATTATTTCCCTACCGACACGACTGTTCTCGCTGTTGGTGGAGACATTGGAAAGAGTAATACTGGGTTTATTTCACAACATATAAAAACAACATACCGAAAGGCCAAACGCTGCTTTAATCTGTTTCATTTGCATATCTGCCTTCTCTTTGCAAAACTCCACGGTATCCTGAAATATTTTTTTCACACCAGAAAGTAGAAAACTATTAACTGCGTCTTCCATATGTAAGCTAACGTGGAAGTTTTTCAATTCGGCCGGCGAATGTTTTATCATATGCCATTTATTATTTATAGAGTAACTTCGTCGCTGAATTGTATTGTTTATTCAGAAAACAATATGAACGGAACTAAATTATATCAAAACTGTAATTTCTTTCGTCTGGGTTGCTCAGATCCCTAATATAATTTGATTGCACAATGTGAACGAATTTTTTCTGCGGTTTATCGATGTATGAAATGTGGAATAAAGAGAGGAAAACAGTAAATAAATTTCTTAACACAGAACCATACCAAACAGTGACAATATTCGAAACAAGAATCATTTTAATACAGTCGTGCCTATTTATTATCTTTTTTATATACAGTTGTATGCGGCCCTGTAAATACGATATAACATTGTATTAAACATACCATCAGTATTGAAAACAAAGTAGAGACAGTCTTTTCCTCGGTTGCAGTATTTGTATTAACTTTCTCAAAGGCGTCAGACCACTGATTGTCGTAAAGCTCCTGGTATCGTTCGGATATTTTTGTCGGTCGGTTTGTGTCGCTCAGATCGGCAATGTTGGGATTGTTATCTGTTAATCTATCTCCCATCGCTCGGCTAAGTCTGAAACAACAATATCATCATCATCATCATCATCATCATCATCATTAGCAGCAGAAGCAGAAGCCGCATCTTCGCCGTCTTCATCTTCATAATCATCAATAAAACAAACAGTCAAGCAGTTTGTAATACTTTTTGAATCAAGTCAAAGGTTTTGCGAAATTGAAGTGACCTTAATGGGCCAAATCACATTATTATCTGAATCTTTTCACTTTGCCGACATGGATAAGCAGACTGGCATAACAGGTGATTTGAAACTTTACGTGTTCATTAATGTTGTTTTTTGTGAATAATGTTACTATTATAATAAATTTAAGAATTTTTTATATGTAATGCCTGGACAGCACATCCTAACTGATTATTTTCCGTATTATTCACAACGATAGGTCAGCGCCGCACAGTCATATAAAATATCTCGGTCAATATTCAAATATTAAAAACTGTTGATGACAACGCACTTTAACGGTATTGCCTAATTTTGTCAGCCATGACCGGCAAAATGGGTTTGATTGCATGAACAAATGACACAGTTTAGCATACCTACATTTTTTTTGTTTATGTCTACTGTCTTTTGCTTAACTCTTTTAGTTGTGCAATAGCCTCTAGCCTGCTATCATTTTTATTTTAACAAATCAATAACTAGTTTTTTTATACATTACGAGCAGATTAGTCTTCTGTTCCAAATACAAGTTTAGTCCATGATCTTGTTATTTGTTAGTACCAACAAAATTAACAGCAAAACACAAAACATTTTATTAGATTGAATCAATTTCCAAAAAAATTAATTTTGCTTCTTAACGAGAATTCTATCGTAAATCTGGGAATAATTATAATAATTGTTTTTTGTTTTCGGAATAGTAAAATGCATTAATTTTCATATGAAAAGACAGAGAGCTGCCTATGATTTGATTGAAGGCCCAGTCAAATAATAACATCAATTTGCTAACACATAACAAATTATCCCATTAATGATTATTTCCAAATACGAGTTGAAAATAGCTTTTAAATATTTAGCCTACATCTGGGCCTCAAAGTCTTCATTGAAAGGTGCATGGTACATACCATATGAGTTCAAGTAAATCATGGGTTACAGTAAAACGATAGTGCTTTTTGGATATTGTGGTAATTGTATTTAACTTTTATGAATTTAGCTCGTTTGTAAAACAAATGCTGAAATTACACGTTTGTATGAACAAACCTTGATGTTGTGTTTTCGAGTTCTTCCTTCGCTTTTCGCAACTCGATTTGAGTTTCTTGCAGTTTTTGTTGAACGTCTTCATTAGCCTTCTGCAGCTGTTTGAGTCTGACTTCGTTACTTTTATATCTATCTCGCTCTTCCCTTAGATTTTCCATTTCATCTTGCATTTCTTTAAAGCTAGGTTGTTCACGTTTGTGCGCCTCAAGGGACTGCTCCAATCTCTTAATATCATCACAGTACTTCTCTATAGTTGTCCTTGATTTTGTTTCCTCTCTCTTCAACTCTTCCTCAGCCCTTGTCTTCTCTTTTGCAAACGTTTCTAACTGCAGTTTCAGTTCTTTATTTTCAGATTTAATTTTTTCATTTTCTTCTTTCAGTCTGGAAAATGTTGACTCTTTGACCACCTATAAATCGTAGTTTTTGATAATATAACTATTAAAAAGTTACAACTTCCAACGTAAAGCGTATCGAATGTGTGCCAACTCTACATTCTAAACATAAATGATCCAGAAAATACGCTAGCACAAATCATATATCTAAGATACATAATGTATAGATACTGTATTTTTCAGTCCTTGAAAAAAGTAAAAATGATATGTTTATACTTTATTTTGTGGTTTCATCGTTTTGAAAAATATCCAAAATTCAGACTAACGACAAATATTCTTACTGGTTCTAATATTTTATCTACATCTTTTTCTAGAGCTGGTATAAGTTCTGACAACTGTATCAATCGTTCTCGAAATTCCCTAAGTCTCGGGTTATTTTCGACTAATTCAAAACCATCAGCGTCGCCATCAACAGGCAAAGGTAATGCTATACTTCCAACTTGGTGTCTGTAAATATATACGAGACATGTTGAAAATAAACAATTACGATTAACCGTGTTACTAAAAATAACAATAAGCAAATACAAGAAGCTAATGTTGCTAATGACATGTACTCGAGACCAGAACATGGGGATTTAAGTAAGAATTAGCTCGGTGCTAGGCATTTATCGAGTTTAAGATTATCTCTTTAAACAAAATTTAACTCAGGTTTCAACTCTCAATTCTTAATATGCCCGTATTTCTTCTTCATGAACCAGTAATATATTAGTTAACACTTGTGTTTTGCTATTCTATATGATACGACAGTATTTTTAAAACACATTTTTAAAGACATTTAAATCCATACCTTATACTTTCGTCCATGTTCTATCTATCTGCAAATAAGGGATATTAACACATTTAAACCAGTTACAAAACAACACCTCGACAACTATCGGCCACATGTCAAGATCAAATTTGTTATTTAAAAGACTATTTAACTTAATCAATCATGGAGATAAACAAAGTTCAGCGTTTTAAACAGAAAGTAATAGATATAAAACACATTTAAAGTGTATATTTAATAATCATTAACATCTTAATTACAATGTAGAACTTAAACAGGGTTAATGACACAAACCTTGTCCTACATGGTTATATTTCCATATCAAATTTGAATCTACGGTATTGTAGAACAGTTTTTGAACTTCCTTATTTAAATAATTGTTATTGCCCAATGCTAGTTCGATAATTTCGCTCCACTAACGTGATCAAATCACGTGATCAAATCCTTGTTTGTTAAGTACGAGTATAGTTTTAAAGGTACAGTGTAAATATTTGCTATTCTATAATCATAAAACTAACCAGAAGTCTTCTCAATGGCTTATTCAAATACATGTGTGAAATCTGGGATTCCTCCTAACGTAGATGTATATTATTATTAAAAGTACTAGTCTTATATTTATATAACGATACGCAGCTATTGCAAAAGACAAAATATAAGCTTTTGTTTCAAAATTTAATTAAGCAAAAGTACTCAATGCCGCCCAGATGTTGGTGAAGAATCTTTTTTATGCATCTATATCTATATTTATGCAAAGTTACATAGACTTATTTCACCAGCAAAAGAAATGCTGTTTTATCAGATTTTGGAAATACGTGTAAAACTTCATTGGAATCAACAACTTTATCAATTAAACAATAATCTAAAATATCTTGCGGCAATTTGCTAAACTTAAGTTAGGTTTTTAAGAAATGTTTAAAAAATACTTCTTATTTCTAGTTTCAGTTTAGAGGTCAAAACATTTTGCTGCACTAAAATCAGTGGTCATAACTTTGACGAATGCACGAAAATATTTCGCAGTTTTGACATTTCGTACAACAATTCCAGTTTTTAATCCATGCTAGGTAAATGGTATCTAGGATGATCGGGTTTCCGAGTTCATGAGCAATTTCCTTGGTGAGTCACGTGACAGGTTTGAATAATGGTGGTGTTTTTGAGCGCTGACCAAAAATTTTGATAATTTTGGATTAATTAACAATCTGTTGTTTCGGAAACCATAAAAACTTGGTGTTCTTGTGCAATAGTGATGTTGATTCTCGGAATAAAGTGAAAGTCGATAAAATTGTGTCTCTGGAATAAAAGATAGCCTTGCAACCATGCCAGGTAACGCAAACAAAGAGAAAAATGGCGGACAGTCACAATCACAAACAAAGACTAGTTTAACAGCAACACCAGTTAGTGATGTAAGTAACAATGTAAAACAAAACAAAAACAATCACAAAGCTACAGACTCAAATAATAGCCAACAAGCTTCGGCGGCTTCAGAAGTCAATAACAATGGTTATCCAATTGGCAGATTTGCACCCCTCGATTCTAACCACCCGTGGTCGTATATTCCATCATATATGGGGCCCCATCCAACCTATCTACCGAGTGGACGATCGGCCGCTAGTACTCCTATGATGTCTGGCTTACCCCCATTCCCAAACCTCCCATCTAACAACAATGATAGAGACATGTATGAGCTCATTCAAGAAATGAACAATAGAATGAAAACGATTGAGAAAGGGTTTTCCAAGATCCTTAACCTAGAAAGTGAAGTGACTCACCTGAAAACGTCAGTCCATGATATTCGTGATTCATATAAATCCATAAGCAACACAGTTGATGATATGGAAACATTTTGTGCCACTGTAAGTGATATCACTGACGACATGTCCTCTCACCGACGGAAAATCGACAGTGAATTAAAAGCTAAAAACTAGGGATGGGAACGAGTAGTAAAATCGTAACTTGGGTACTCGGATCTTGTTCCGATCGAGTACTCGGGTACTCGAAACCTTTCTCTAACGCAGGAGGAAATATCAGCTTCAATAAGTTTTAACGATCGTACCGGGTATGGTCATGCCAGACAGCCTGTCATTATCGATCACCCAAGTAGATACCCAACACATTTAAAGGAAACAAAAATACCTAAATGATATTTACATTTCGATTATCAACGTTGAAAACATTTAACTAAACAATAATTAATAATTAGCCCGTGTCACAAACTAGAACATCACCGTAAAATGTACACATCGTGAAAATATTGTATGTTCTCCAATCAGATTTTATTTCAGTTTTGCAAACTTACAAACTTACAATCAACAATCGCATTTGAATTTAATTGCTCAATAATTGCTCAATAAACAAAATCAAATAAAACGCCAACGAGAGAAGCGTCGTGCTTAAAATATTCAGGTTCTTATTTTCATGATTGCAAATTGTCTGTTACGGGATCAAACAATTTAACGTCAATCAGGCGCCAATAACCGGATATTTGTGCCCCTTAGTGTCATCTTGTTTATTCGAAACTAGGTGCGAGGTGTTGACAATTAACTGTCAGTCATCGATTTGTAAATTTCCATAAAGACAACTTTTATAAAAAATGGTTGATTTTTTGTTTAGATTTTTTTAATCGGGTACTCGAATACTTTTTGAACTACTCGGGTACTCCCTACTAAAAACCAATATTTAGAAAATGAAATCCATAATCTCCGTCAATCGAATACACAGCTGAAAAGTATGTGTTTAGAAGTGCAATCACGATCCATGGCAAATAACCTTCTATTCTTCGGTCTCGATGAGGCCCCTCCTACAGACAACCAACGTGAAAATACCGAGTCAGTATTACGTACATTTCTAAAAAACTATATTCAAGAAAATGAAATTGTTAATGCCGAATTCCCACTTAAGGCATCGCCACACTCCTCCCAATTCTATTCATCGATAAAATAAAAATCATCAAATCTCAGTAATACCAAAATGCAATTCAATGAAACTTTGCACAAATGAAGGTTACTAATGTATCTTTATTTTGCATACAGTAAGACAACTTAGAAAAGTAAAGAAACAAAGATAGACCTAAAAATTCCTTGAATTCTATTTACATAAATTCACAAAAACTAGGCGATGCAGAACATAACTTTAAATTCCCTCGTGAGCGCAATGATACTGACAAGAAAATGTTGTGTACTTTGTAAAAAACGTTCAACTATTAAAAGAGAAATCAGGGATTGTCATCCGTTTACGCGACCAGGAAATTGAAGGTCAAACACACTTTTACTAATATCTCGTAAAGTTTACATAAGTAAATCATGAGGACACAATAAATTGTTGTCAGTATTATATTACTCATGTGGGCATTTAAAATGATGTTTTGTGTTGTTTAGTTTTTGTGAATTTATGTAAATAGAAGTTGAGGGAATTTTTAGATCCTGCTATTTTTCTTTACTTTTCTAATATGTCTTACCATCTGTAAAATAAAGATACATTAATAACATACACTTGTGCAAAGTTTCATTTAACAGCATTTTGCCGTTATTGAGATTTTGATAATTTTCTTTTTATCGTTGAATAGAATTGGGAGGAGTGTGGAAGGCCCTTAATACAGACTCAATCAAATTTGAGAAAGTACACCGTCTCGGAAATCATGTTACAACACTTAGAAATGGCCGACGGCGCCCGATCGTTGCCACATTTGAATCATTCCGTGCCAAGGAACAAGTGCGAATGGCTGGAACTGTATTAAATAAATCCCAAACTGTCTTTAAAATTTTCGAGCACTACCCCCGTGAAATAGAAGAAAGGCGCAAAGTCCTTTATCCAATAGCTCGCAAATATGGAAACACAGGGGCTAAAGTTTCGCTGATAAGGGATCAGCTGTATGTGAACAATGAACTGTACGATATTGATACAGCACGTTTTATCCCCGCACGAAAAGTAAATCTAGATCTAGACGACCAAGCTAGGCGCCCAATCTCACCTGAACGAAATAACATCCCCCGATGGCGTTCTAATTCTCTTTCAAGAGAACCAAGTGATGTCGGACGACCAGCTCAGCCTAGAATACCCAGATTTACACAACAAGCAACCCGCAGGCTCGGCAACGCTAAGACTCTTCCAAATTATGCTGTGCCGCCCGTTCCAAATTTTGAAACTCCAAATCGATTCGCTGGTTTAACGCAAGAGAGTTGTGAACTTACCATACAGAAGCGAAAAGCTGTCTCTCCAGCTGATAACGACTATGCAGCTAAACGTTCAGACATTCCCATGGATAGTCAGGATATTACCAATGAGCCAAGTGATAAAATTATTCCACCATCACAAGACCCTACCCCAAATGAGATCGACAGCTCCGCGCCTAAGATTTATCTTGGGGCTGACGTAATAACGAATCTGTGATTTTGCCCACGGACGTGCCTCTAATTTCGTCTCAATAGGTCAGTCCCGGAGGGTCAGAGTTAAACTGTGTATCACGTGATAACGGTGACTTATTGTTTGACCTGTTTGTGTGTATTGACTGTAATTGTATTGTAAGGTCAGACTGTATACATAGCTGCATTCTTTCGTCTGGTCATTATAACAATTTATTAGATAGTAGGCGTAATAACACCTCGCAGCGGTCATGTGACCTGTCTGTGTGCATTGACTGTAATTGTATTGTAAGGTCAGACTGTGTATAGTTCGATTTTGACCCGTGAGCTGTGACCTTTGGGACAAGTCCATTGTTATAATCCTAAATAGGTAAAGTACGTCAATTTACAAAGGTACCGTTAATTTACTTAACTTATATGACATTAAAAAATGTTCAGCAGCCAAAAGTTAGTCACGGCGAAATAGCTCAGTGGATAAAGATCTCGAGCTATGATTCCAAACATTGCAAGTTCGAATCCAATTAAAGTAACTTTTTTTTATTTTTGTCTTTCATTTACTTTTTTAAATATTAATTTAGTCCGCTTGATATTATTTAGTTAATTGTTAATTTATCATTATCTTTTGCAAAGCCTTTTGATTTAGTTCCTGTTCATTTTTTTAAAATATGTTGTTGTTGAGCAGCTTGCCGTCCCCCATTCACCGCTGCCCCAAAGGGGCACTGACACTTGTGAATCCTGACTTTCTGTAAACAATTGTAGTTAATGGAACCTTCATAACATTCTCTTCTTTTCAAAACCATTTTGTACAATGTATTGGCATCGTCCGAAAACTGTATTTTGAGTAAGCTTCGATCGCGACATCTTACCAACTGACTTGATGAAAGCTTACTCGACATTTGCACGGTTTTTTGACAATTTTGTTGGTGTCTACATGTTTGTAATGAAAAGAATGACATTAAAAATAAGATCCGCTCACAGGATTCGAACTCACAACCCTTCTGACACATTATCAGAAATCAGAAGCGTTACTGCCACGGCTAAATCTTTTTGTTACATGTTTTTCAATTTCAAAATTATGAGATATGATAGGAAAATCTAACTTCCCTATTTTGTGGAATATTCCAAAAATCTATAAATACAAAAGTGCATTCACGGCTCAACGCGTAAAATCGGACTATACATAATTGCATTCTTTCACCTAATCATAATAATAATTTAGTAAATAGCAGGTGTAACAACACCTCGCAGCAGTCTTGTAACCAATCACCTGAGAGTATGGTTTTGAAAACCACAGAAAAATTAAATATTCTTTCATTAAATGTCTGTGGCCTGAAAAGCAAATGTAATTACCCAGAGTTCACTTCTTTGCTAAACAATTATGATATAATAGGTTTACAAGAAACTAAACTGGACAATCTAGATCATATTGAAATAGCAAATTTCGAATTGTTTTTTTAAAAATCGAACATATATTACTAACAGAAAATCTGGTGGAATAGCAATTGCAGTTAAAAAGAAGTTGTTAAAACACATTAATATTATTGAAACAGACTGTAAGTCTGTGGGTTGGTTTACACTAAGTAAACAAATCACATTAACTGACAGAGACGTTTTGTATGGTGTAGTATACATACCTCCTGAAAACTCAGTTTTTGCAGCTGACGATCCGTTTGTTGAAATTCAAAATGAGCTTTCCTCCTTTTCACAACGTTACAACCATATATGTATTTTTGGTGATTTTAATTGTAGAACAAGCTGTTTAAATGACTATATTGTAATTGATAGGAATTTTTTCGAAGAGCAAAACCTGAATGAAGTTTGTGAAGACTTTGATATTGAAATGCAGAGGTTTGATAACTGTAATAATGTAAGTAAAAACTGAGTAAATACTGATGTCGGTGTTAATAACTATGGGAAAATATTTATTGATTTTCTGCAAATGAATTATCTGTATATTTTGAATGGTCGAACAAAGGGAGACCAAACCGGTAAAACTACGTGCAAAGGTGTTAGCTGTGTAGACTACTTTGTTTGTAGCTCAAACATGTTTAATTTTGTTGATACATTTGAAGTAAAAGAGTTTTGTCCTCTCATGTCAGATGTGCATAATGCCATCAGTATATCGTTTAATTTTACACACATTACTAGATCTAGTTGTAGTACTCTACAAAGTAATACCCAGTCTATTCGTTTATGGGATAACGCAGAATGGGATAATTTTGAAAACGCATTAGATCCCAACTTAGGAAATTGCATTTATAGTAGACTTTGCGATATTGAAAACGCAGAAAATTTTGAACCCTCTTCCATTAATGATATAGTAAAAAGTATATCCGACCTATTCATGTCGTCCGCCGAAAAAACATTTGGATTTATACCAAATGACAAAAATAAATCTGACAATCCTCAGACACCCAAGTGGTTCGGTTTTAAATGCAAGAAGGCGCGAAAAGACTTTCATAGGGCCAAATACATGTACAAATTGCGCAAAAACAATATAAACAAAGCTATCCTTGAATATAAATGTAAAATATACAAAAATACGATGAAAACGTTTCATAATAAATTTAAAAATAATAATATTAAAACGTTACGTAAATTAGGTAGATCTGATCCAAAAACGTACTGGAAAATTATGAACGGACCGAGATATAACAACAACGGTGTTGATATTAACGAATTACACGATTTCTTTAAAAATGTGAACTATCGCGATGGTATTACTAACAACAACATAAACTTTACACGCCCAGATATTACTCCTAATAATGAGATAGATAACAATATTACGGAAGCTGAAATTGAACATGCGGTTAAACACTTGAAAAATAACAAAGCATGTGGTTATGATAAGATGTTAAACATGTTAAATGAACATATAAAATCGACACTGAGGTCACTGATACATATTTATGTAAAACTGTTCAATATTGTTTTCGAAAGCGGTATCGTACCCGAATCCTGGACTATAGGCGTCATAAATCCAATATGTAAAAATAAAGGCGATATTACAAAACCTGAAAATTAAAGACCGATCACATTGTTGAGCCGCCTTGGTAAACTTTTTACTTCAATAATTAATAATCGCTTAACAAAGTTTATGGAAACAAACAATCTTTTAAACAATTGTCAGGCTGGATTTAGAAAAAATCAGTCTACAAATGATCACATTTTTGTACTTCATAGTATCATAAGTATTTTAAATAACTCAAAAAAGAAGCTATTCTGCGCTTTTGTGGATCTTAAGCAAGCGTTTGACACGGTTTGGAGGGAGGGACTCTGGGAAAGCTCATTCAAAATAATATAAATGGCAAATGCTTAAATGTTATTATGAACATGTACAAAATTATCAAATCTTGTGTTAAATTGAACTCTACATATTCTAATTTTTTCATTAGCAATATCGGTGTTCGTCAAGGGGAAAATTTATCTCCCCTTTTGTTTTCTATCTTTCTAAATGACTTACATACCTATTTTGCTGAAATCGACAATATACAAGGGGTTAAGATTTACGATGACTTACAAAATTTTCTTAAAATGTACATATTATTTTACGCGGATGATACGGTTATATTATCTGAACACGAACAAGATTTTCAAACTGCATTAAATGCTTACGAGCAGTATTGCGACAGCTGGAAACTAACTGTAAATCTCTCAAAAACAAAAATAGTAATTTTCAGTAAAGGTAGACTATCTACTAATTATAGATTCTTTTTAAAAATGATCAAATAGAAATAGTAAACGAATTTAAGTATCTTGGTGTTATATTTACAAGAAACGGTTCCTTCTTAACTACAAAGAAGCACTTAGCAACACAAGCAACAAGAGCCATGTACAGTTTAATAAGAAATATTACTAGACTCGAATACCAATCGATTTACAAATTGACCTGTTCAAGAAAACAATTAAACCTATTCTTCTTTTTGGTGCCGAAATATGGGGATTAGGCAAAATCGATATACTCGAAAGAGTACAATTACGATTCCTAAAATATATTCTCAAAATGAAACGTCAACTCCAAATAGTATGGTTTACGGAGAAACTGGTTGCTCTCCGTTGAGTATCGATGTCGAAGAAAGAATTATTTCTTTTTGGTCTAGAATATGTATTTGTGATAATTTGCAATCAAGTAAACTATCAACTGTTATTTATCAATACGTGTACAATTTAGCTCGAGAATTACATGGAAACAATTTAAAATTACGCTTTCCTTGGATACATACTGTAAAATCTATTTTTATAAAAACAGGCTTAATCAATATTTGGGAGTCTCACTCTTTTCCTAATCATAATTGGCTGAAATTAGCAGTGAGACAAAAACTTAAGGATCTTTTTATAAATGACTGGGCATCTCTAATCGATCAAACCAATAAATGTTTCACTTATAAAATTCTTAAACATAACTTTGGAATAGAAAAAAATATTTGAGTGATACACCGAAATCCTATCTTTTTTACATGATAAGATTCAGGACCAGAAATCATAGACTTCCAGTCGAAATGGGTAGCTGGTCAAGAATAGACTATAACCTTAGATACTGTAGCAAGTGCCAAAATCAGTTGGGTGACGAATTCCATTATCTATTCCAGTGTCCTTTTTTCGAAAATAAACGTAAAATGTACGAGGGTTGTTCAATATATAATGAGACTGTCCTCATATATTTTTATTCTGACATGAAATATATCAAAATTTGGTATCATTATTAAATATAACTTATCCTTGATTAGAATACCGGCTTTGGTAGAAAAAATATAATGCGACATAGAAATTATGATCATTCCAAAAACCATAGTAACGCGTTATCGCCCCCGTCAATTCTGCATTATAAAGACAAACATTATAATATAAAGTAAAGTAAGAACCTATTTTTGCAATTACATAAAACTCCGCCAATAATTTGTTCGTTATATCAATGACCTCATATGAAAAAAAATGACGTCATTTGGTAGTAAAACGTTGAAATAATCAACATTTGTTTACGGTCACCCTTACACGCTGTCACTTAAAAATGATGACACAAGAACGTATTGAAGTGCGGGCAAACATTAAGTTTTGTATGAATTTAGATAAATCGGCAACGAAAACATTTACAATGTTACAAGAGACTAAGGTGAAAGACAGTGCTTGTCGTGTGTTAGTATTTAGATGGCACAAAAAGTTTTCTGAGGGACATACAGCACATAATGGCAAGCAAAAGTTCGGTAGTAAGAAGTCCGTGACAGCGTCATGCGTTGCGTCAATTCAGTCAGCGCTTGATATGGACAGACGTTTAATGTTGCGGGAGCTTGCCGAAATTGCTGATGGAGCTTTTGAACTGCGCATCGCATACTGACAAAAGATTTAAGCATAAGAACAGTTAATTAAATATTTAATACATAAAAGTGTTGCATAATTCCTATAGATGTTCAGTAATTTAAGTATATCGGCGTTTTTCTATATAAAATCATAATAAAAACATAAGAATTCATTTATTTAGTTTTAAGACATTTATAATTCCTGCATTAATATTTATCAGTTAATAAGTCATTAATTTGTGGACTGCACGCCACCAATGATGTGTTATGCATTCGGCAGCTTATTTTGAAAAGCTATGAATGTGATAAAACAATATAGCGACGTTTACAATGCGATCGACGTCGCCTACGTCGCGACATATTTGTTGCCCGGGGGCGATGATGCAAACATGACCTTCTTATAAATGCTGTAACTTTAAAACTGTTTTGTGGATTTTTAAATATTTTCTGAATGTATTCAGAAATGAATGAGCTTTGTTATTATCTATTGCATATTACCGTTAAATGTTTCAAATAAAAGATATGAACACAGTCTCATTATATATTGAACACCCCTCGTACAGAAAGAGATACTTTTATCAAAGACCTAATACATTTAAAATGAATCAGTTATTTAACACACAAAATAGATAAGAATATTTAAATATCTGCAAGTTTGTCAAAATAATTTTGCACGAAATATAACGACGAAATATCATACACATATGTAGACATATATTGTGCACGAACTGTGTATTCTGTTAAGATAATATGTTACTGTTTACTTTGAAATGCAAAACAAAATATGTTGGTATCATTTTGACTCTCCGATGTATTTTGCAATCTACATTGCCTATTCCATGTTCAAACTACTATATACCAGATTTTATATCACTTTTTTTCAGCGTGTACTGCATGCGTGTTCATCCTTAATTAATTGTTAAATTCCTTACAAAATATTATATATCAGATTGTATATCAATTATTCCAGTATGTTCTGTACGCTTGTACCACCTTTGTAACTGTTAATTTCTTGTAATCCTCATTTTGTCATTTAAATGACATGAGTGAATAAACATGTTTGACTTGACTTGACTAGATTATTTAACAGTACATATTTTATTTATAAAATAAATTAATAAATAGGTTTACAAATGGGATTCAAAATTGAGCTCTCTTCGAGAAAAACACATACACTCATTTGAGGGAGAACAGCTTGCAATTGTACAACTGGTTTCACTTTAAATAACAATTATTCATAAGTTATATTGTTCTGAATTTATTAATGAATTCCAGCTTTTAAATCTGAACAAACTTCAAACAAGGTAAATTTCAAAAACAATTTGTGCCATTTTAAATATGTTTAAACTACTTATTTATTAAATATATTCAAATAATTTATTCAGTGTATTGTATGTTCGTGTTCTGAACATTTTAAAGTAAATCTTTTAACATTGTCATTACTGCCTTAGGTCTCAGATGCTATCTTTGAATCCACAACTCATATGTCTGATTCTACATAACCGTCTTAGGGAAGTTTGGTTTTCATAGGTGAGCACCACTCAAAGTCTTGCATACTCATATTATCAGATTTACATCAATCTCTGGTAAAAATTCTCAGCCACAGTCAGTACTTCAGAGGACTCTGGTATCACTTTTAACCGTCTAATTTTTTGGAACGTCTTTATGCGTAATAATACTCATGAGGACCACATATTCGTTTTTTGTTTTCAGTAAGTTAAGATTTCAGAAAGAAAAACTGAACTATATACTCGTATTATTAACCCTGTTAGCTTCGTTTTTGGTTATTGAAAACTTTATTGTGTATAACGTCTGCTAGTTCCTCAGAGAAGTTCATCCTGATCCATTGTCAGTATGATGCGACCATATTGACAGTTAGTAAAAGGTATGACGATATCGAGCACATGCATTGAGTTTTTCTAAGTGTTGTTATTAAGACTTATAACAAAATTGTGCTCAATACAAGGCTAGACGGCATGGCGGTAACACTCATACAAAAAAGATTAATCACCTTGCCGAATCCACATAAAACTGGAATTATATTATTATATTTGTTTTGAACACGTATAACACGAACAGATTCGATTGTTTTATTACATGGCTATAACTATGATACAATTTCTTCTCTAAAATAAAACAAAAGCAAGAATAATCAAGCAATAGTAGTGCATTATATAAATTACATTGAACATGGAATTATATTTAGTCCATATAGCAAATAACATTTATGAATGATCTAACATTATTTCCCTTTAAGCCCATCAATAATATCCGCTTTGATCTTCAACCTCACAACTAAACCTGACGTTTGACTATTAAAAAGTAATATCTAAATTATTTCCTGGAAAACATGCAAATACAAGATAAAACCACACTCAAAGTAACATAAATATATTATAGTTATTTTAAATGGATATCGCTTTATGAAAACAACAGAAGGCCATCACATGAGGCTAAATAAATAAGCGACACACATCATAACGATCACCCAAAATCGCTCGCGCCGACTGTTCATCATATTTCAAATATATGTCGAGTTCAAAATCTTGTGGAATTTCAGCTGTCTTGTTTGTTGTCTCTAACCTTCTTTTATAGCGATCTTGATAATGATTCGTCTGTGTGTTTTGATAATTCTTTCCTGTGTTTACTGTTTCTTGCTGGTATTCAAGTGGTCGTCTAGTCCTTGACTGTCGTTCTTCTGTGGCTGGAGCGCTCTTTGTGTGTTTCCCTCGTTCTGATCTTGAGAAATTTGCTTTTTGTTCCCTTTTTCTATCCTTTGGTGGGCCGGATTGGGATCGTTTTGTTTCGCCATACCCCTGGGCAACACCCTTTGATAGTACTGGTCCGTCCTTGTGAAGTAATAATGCAGGCCAAACGACATAATCAACGTTTGCGCCGGTCTTAGTATAAGCCTTATAATGATTGCTGTCAAAAGGATCGCAAGGACGGATGACCGGTGCCAAAACGACTGGTGGATCTTGAACCTTTCAACGAACAATATACATTGCATTCTAACGAAATTTGTTTGTGTTATATTAGAACAAAGTACAGGGTGATTCATAATATCTGATACACTTTTGAAATGTAATAGAGTTAATATCAAACATAGGCATTCGATTTTCATATATTAATAATCAAGAGGCTTTAAAGTTTTGTTTGATATATAACATACCATATTTGAATTCGGAATGCTGTCCGTGTATCCAAAATAATATGTTTAATAAATATTCAATATGACGTCCATACGTCAAGTCTTTTCTTGTGTTTATGGCTCATGTGCACATCTGTGCATTTATCTTTCTCGTTTCTCGTCAAATTGATGACTTTGTAGCATTTGCACTGATGTTGGTTTAGGTGTGTAGATTTTATCTTTTACATGTCCCAAAATAAGAAGTCCAATCTGCCATAGACAATTTGAAGGAAAGACTTGATGTCATAATCATCCAAAATAAACGTCACAATAAACATTTGTTATTCATATTATTTTGAATATATGAAAAGCATTCCTTATTCAAGTATGGTTTATTATCTGTCAAACAAAACTTTAAAGCCTCTAGATTATTACACTGTGGAAATTGAGTGCCTATGTTTGATGATATTAAGGCCATTAAATTTCAAAAGTGTTTCGGATATTATGAAACACCCTTGATATTTAATTTAATTCATACACTAACCTTCTTTAACAGTTTTGATTCGTGTGTATCCTTTAAATATTCTTATACATTTTGTGTAAAAAAAACAAGTACTATTTGTGATTCAATATAGTTTCAAACCTATGAGGGCAAGAGTGAGGTTACTGACCCTATAACCTAGTGTGAACCCCTAGTGGCAGATTGTTTTGCCACTCACCGTTTCAAGGCTGGGCTCGGGTTCTCATTTTCATTAATTGTGTGTGGTGTTATTGTGTTATTTAACATCCCATGCTAACTTTTCCTCTACTTTTGGCTGTGTGAGGATGTCGTGTCTTTTGAATGTGACCGTTCCTGATACATGCATATTTCATTATCTATAGCATTGCTTTTATCACGCCAATCACAATACGGCTTAAATAATTGTCCTAACATACATAGTCATTAACATTTTTGTTTCGTTCAAGAGCGGGGGCATACACTGTTATAGGGTTATCAGAGAATATGCTTGGACAAGATATATTAGTTTTATAATAGTTACATGGATTTCGACTCCAAGTTGGAAGTAGCAGTCTTTTTAACTGAAAGCATTTTGTCTCAGTACCGAAATAAGGTGTGTGCCGATTCAAACTAATTTTTATGTTAAAAATAAGTGGTGTGTTGTTTTTATCGTACAAAATATAATATATTATTTGTTCCATTAAAACACTTACTACCATAAACCAGCAAAGTTCAAAACACTTCTTGACAAAGAAAGGAATCCTTTGACATATGGTTGCCTTCTTGGAGTAAGAATTGCCCAATTCTGTCAGATATTTCTGAAATATTCATTGAATATTTTAATAACTTGATCAATATTAACTTTTCAATGTTAGTTTCTCGGCTTTTATGAGATAAAATGCTTGGACTTGTTACATGTTTTAATTACATTGTTCAAAAAATTCAAATTATTGTTTTCTACTGTTTATGTTGAATGCACTACTATAATTGCTGTAACTATTTCCTTGCTTCAGCTCTTTATAATGTTTACACAGTTTCATTCTATATCGTATCGACAATAGCTTGTGATTTTTAATACCTGATAAATAGCTTTCCCAGATTCAACCGCTAGTTCTTTTCTTGTTTCTTTTAGTTGTTTCTTGGTGCTTGCTGGAAGCTGTCTATCCTGGAAGATAAAGCAGTTTAATCTATGCATGTCTTTTGATTTTATATTACCTTTATGGTTATAAAGGAGTTATTATATTCACACTCTTGTTACTTTCAAAAACGAAATTGAAATAATTAATCTATTTTGTGGAACTGGTTACTTCCCTTTGACTGATAGCTAAAGATAAAGTTTAGTTTGCAAGTAATTCAAATAACACATGTATGTTTGAAAATTGATGGTAAAGCAGATGAAAAGTGATGGTTGCTAAATATCGATTTCAAGAAATCTAGGGCATATATATACTATAATAAATTCGTTTAAGATCTTACAAATACGGCGAATATCAAAACACAGTTAATATACTATGTACCTTTGACATCAAGAGAAAGTCTCTTAGGCCATTCATTTGAATTTCTGCTTTGTTTTGGCAAAAGTCCATAGTTTGCTGAAAAGTATTACAGAATTATTTATTTAATTAGGAAAAGATACATTCTTTATAATAGCAAAACTTAACGTTCTGGGTCCATGACAATTAAATTCGATTTTAAACTTGTCTCAAAAGTTAATAACTGTGGACATTACTATTGTGAATCAAAACTATAACTAACAAGAAAATCTCTGCTTTAATTACCAAATACAAAAACATGAAAATAGGTGACCCTACTAGTCTTAGAAACTGAGCACAATCAATCCGTGTTATACCTCTTAATAATGTTTTATTAGTTTGTGTTATCTCTTGAAATTATTTAAATTATAAACTCATGCTAACTTTATACCTTTTTCTTTTTTGGAGACTGTGTTTTCTAAACAAACAAAAACTTTTCATGATATTCATGATACGCTTATTTACATTTTGAAGACACTTGTAAATGAGCGACATGGTCCAAGAGAATGAAGCAATTGCAAACAGCGATCCGGGTTGTCATTTCACTTTGACTTCCATTAAACAGTACTGAACTTGTTTGAAAAATGTTACCATTAGTATTTCTAGGAGAGTAGTCACTGCTTTTTGTTCATCACGTAGAATATTCTTAACTATTTGGAAGGCATCTGTCCACTCGTTGTCATAGAGCTCTTGATACTGTTCGGCTATCTTTGTCGGGCGATGTTTGTCACTGAGATCCGCAATGCTAGGATTGTTGTCTGTTAATTTGCTACCCATCACTCGACTTAGCCTAAATAGTAATAGGTCAGTGTTAGCATTTAGAAATTGACAGAAAACATTTTTTTTAATAGTGCATTAATTAAATGTATTTTTGTTCTAGACTTACATGTTCGATGTGTAACTCACTCTAATGTAACAACTTTTTGATTTCCTGATACTCAATAATTTTACACAGCGTTTAAGATATTAAGTAAATTTAAAAGGAAACAACTGAAACAAATACGATTGATATAATAGAAACATGCTTATATCGGGATAACCGTTATAAGCCACCCGCAATGACCATTGCAATCTTTTAAATTTAAGAATGCAGCAAAATGTGACCATGTGATTCAAAAAATAAGCAATACTGTTTAAAATTACCTTGATTTTGTTTCCTCCAACTCTGCCTTAACGTTGCTCAAGTCTTCTCTAGCTTGATAAAGCTGTCGTTTCAGATCGTCGATAGTGTCAATATTCCGTTGAAATTCAGAATCAGTCCTTCTTTTTTTATTGAACTCTTTTTCTTGACTATGGGCTTTGTCCTTGAAGTCTCTAAGTTTGCTTATTTCTTTTTCCTGGTCATTTATTCGCTGCTGCAACCTCATTTTCTCATCTGCATAAACTTCTTCAACCTTTGATTTATCTTTCTGGACATCTTGCTTTAACTTATCATTTTCATGTTTTAATTCATTAAGATTCTTTCGAAGAATATGGTTGTCCTCTTTTAGTTTCTTTATTTCTGCCCTATGGTCTTCCTGTAATAAAATGTAAATTACTATTTTGTTTGAAATGTAACCATTATATATCGCATTTGCTTTCCAGGCTGTTTTTAACAGAATATGCATTATATTTAACGTTCAAGAACACTGATGTTACATTGTAGCTAAAATATCAGTAAGATGATATTTACCATGTACCAATGTACCACAATGTCTTATTGAGTAAAGTGTGGAAAGAATGTCAAATAAATCAGTTTACAAGTTAATTGATATTTCGACATCGTCTTAAACAAATTGAATGAATAAAGCCGAAACTTTTTTACGCAAAACATGACTCCGAACATACATATCTTCGGATTAAAATTACAAGGGACCGAAAGCAACTCTGAAGCAACACAGATTCAGTTGTTTTCACAAAAAAATCTTATTAAAATGTATATGTCGTAACTCAAAATAACACATTTATCACGTTATATATCTTAGGGTAAATAAAATATCCCTTCAATACTGGTAACGGTGATTTTTAATAAACGATGAATTACAGACACATACAAAGTTTGTTATGCTGAAGAGAGAACAACAAAGCGGCACAATCATTTTTCATCTATTTTAGCAGTAGCCTTGTTGGTGCTACGAGGCGACTGCAATAAAGATTCCCTGTACATTCATTCAGTGTTGTTTTCCGTTTCGGTCTTTAAAGCACATTGCTAAGTAAATGTTCACCCTCTCTCATTCTGTGTATAAATTCTGCCTTTATATCTTTGACTTCCCTGTCATCTGTGTATTTATTTTCTAAGACCTACAGTGACAATGCTAATCAGTTACTTTCGTTCATTGTTTTGACATTTAAGTAACATTTTCCTTATCGGGGAACCAAACTGTTTATGAAATACTTTTAATATAAAATAACATATTAAAGGTTAAATTATCACAATAAATATTAATTACTTTCCATTAGCAGGCACAATATAAGACCGGTCCTGTAATGTTTGTAAAAGTTTAAGGTTCACTTTTCATCTTTTTTGAAAAGTACATCTTATTCACAGTGTTCTACACATTGCACCGAACTTAATAAAATGAAATTATCTTAGACCAAAGAAACACCGGGATCAGTGATCCAAGTACAATATAAACCTTTTAACATATTGCAAAAATACACCCTTAGTATAGTGTTACCTTTGGAAGAACTAAACTTACATAAACAGAATAATTGTCTAGTTCAGACTCAGCGTTTTTGATGATTTCTGGAAGATCAGCCAGTAATTTCACAAGTCTACGAAGGTGTGGTTGTCGGGAGTGAGGATAGTCCTGCTGGTTACTGACATCTCCATTTTCCAGAAAAGAATTTCTTCCTTGGTACTGCCCTCGATCTCCATGACTTAACGAGGAAACAAATACCTTATTAAAATTCGAGCAAACTTAAAAATGAAGAAGTATTGCAAAATGCATTCTTTGTACAACACTAACTTTCTAATAATTTTCTTAAAGACGAACTTCCTTAAAAATTTGAATTTATCGAGTAACCTTAATGTAAATTTCCAACACACACTTCTTAGTACCTAGAAATGATAACTGATCCTTATTTGTCACCCAGCGATGTATATTTTTATTACATTGTTTGCCGACAGATTTATCTTAATGGGCTCTTCTTAAACATGGAGATTGTTTTATAGATTTATGATTACGATAAGATAAACACCGTTTTAGGTACACTCTATAACAATATCTTAAGTTTCAGCTTAAATCTGCGTCAAACAAACTTCTTACCCTTTGTAACTCATTTATTAAACGTTCCCTGTTGTTAGATTTCAATGTGTGGAGTTCATCGTGGTCTAGAGTTTACCATGTGCTACAATAACCAATATTATTAAGAAAAGAATCGTATGTACGAAAATGATATGAAATTGATACAGCCTGTTTAACCTTGAAATTGACATATAGTTATTTGATACATATTCTGTCCGTTTAAAACAAATATTTATCTACTAATTTAATTAAAACAAAAATCGGTTGTTTATCCTATATAAAAACAAAACTATAATTACCTCTACAAAGAGTTACTGCTTCTCAACCAAATTCATGTTTTAATACGCGCAGAAGTGTGTTTATGTAAAAATTATGACAAAATACTAAAAAAGTTAAATGTAAAAATACACACACAATTTGATTTACACTTACAGAATCGATATGCAATAGTAATAATGTAAGCACATTTAAAAGATGGTTTTATAATTGAAACCAAAACGTACCTTGTGACTTCTTTTCCGTTCAAATTTGAATTTTAAATATCAACAAAATGTGCCAATTGGCTCTTCATGGAATTTGATTTACTTCCGCGTACGTTTAAACTAACTCGACCTGGTTAAAAGGATCGAATGTTAGATTTAATATAACTATGTATTCTTTTATGATCGGGTTAACCTGATCGATATCGTCATATCTGTAATAGCGGATAGTACATATATGTGTGTTTTTATTAAAACTGAATGAAAATTGGATAAGTTATGTATAGGTTAGATATTATTAATGAACAATTACAATGCGCGGTGATTTAATTTTGTAAATGCTCATTAATAAATGTTAACAGACTTAGTGGTGGAAATTATGTATAGGTTATTGTTTATTTGGAGGCTTGTATGAAAATTAAACGGTCAGGCCCAGCGCAGCTGGGCGACTGTTTAATTTTTCGTACAAGCCTCCAAATAAACTATAACGTATATAATGGTCGAAATTATTTTTGTAACTGACAAAACAGTCGCCGCCTAAATACCATACATGGCTATGCACACTGAAATTAGCTTTGTCATTCAATGCCTCGTAAACATGTACTGATTTAATATTTTAGGAAGTGAATTATGCATTTTGTTTTATCTGAAAACACCATGTGAACATAACTGACTCTCGGGAAAAACAACCCGTGAGTCTGTCCTTGGGTTGAGAAACAAAGGTTATCCGTGGAAGTTCCATTTTACCCGTTACTTCATAAATAAATCTTTTATAGCATGGCAAAATAGTTTATATCCGCATCAACAAGCTCATTCGTGTCGTCTGAGCACGACCGACACTTCTCGCTAACTTCACTAGATTATTTGTGACAAAAAAGGGAAAGTGCAAATACTGATGACATTGATTTTATGGGTGATCTGGATCTAAACTGGCCGCCTATATGATAACAGACGTAAGAAGATTATCATAAGCCAAAAAGTCAGAGCTAAAATATTTCAATGATTTTCTTTTCCTCAGATTTTTTATGTCACGTCTCCTTGAACACTGTAGAAGATCGTTCACGAACTGTACATGTTTATCAATAAATGTTCGGACGATATTGTGGAGAAAATCGACCTATAATAAACACATTCCAGACGCGCGAGTTTATGAGAATTAAGGTTCGAAATATTTGAAAAATACTGCATTGTCATTGGCTCAAAAATAATTTCAACCATTATATTTAGTAAATTGATTCACTAAGTGAACTGGTTAAATCAGTTGATTAGGAGTTAGTACTAATTTGTTAATATCATCCAACATTTATGAAAATTACTGCAATGTCATTGGACAAAATATAACTTCAACCGCTAAAGACTTCAAGCGGAAATCAAAACAGCACACACTCAAATGTTTAGCCAGAATTAATTTTCATGCGTCGTTCATTAATAATCAGGTAGTAAACTGGACGCGGTTGAACGAATGTTTTTCATCAAATGGGCGGATGACATGCTTACAATCTTTTGAATTATTCGGGAAAGTGTTATCTAAATAGTCAGACAACCAACAGACACGACCGACTAAAGCTAATTTAATTAATATGCAGCAGCGAATACAACAAATACATTCCTTCTAATGCACAAATACATAATTATAGCAGACAAAAACACAATGAGCTCAACTAAGAAACAGGAACATTCTAAACTTGGTTATAGAGTATTCGAATGAATCCTCGTCAGTGTATAAGGGTGTCAATGTTCATACTTCTGTCTTTTTTATTAAAATGATATCTCTCATAATTACTTATATTATATTTTAGACAGTTCATAGCTACACAATTGGTGAAATTTAGCTGTTGTCGTGGCAATAACCTTGGTGAGCAACAGAATTTAAGGTATTGCAAACATGCACCTTGGGTAGGGTTATACAAAAACAAAAAAGGGAGTTTTTCTTATAAAATTGAATTCTTATCAAAATAAAAATTATACCATATCATTGCAAATATTATTATGTATAATATGTTACATAATTATGTTATACAAAGCACACAAAAGATAAACAAATGTGAATTCTACAGGTAAAAGCATATGCATCCATTCACTATACTGAAGATCATGAAAGATCATTAACGCAAAAGAAATGTGTGCAAAAGCTGATCAATATATTTAACTACAATATGTTATGTATAATATGTTGTTGAGATAATACGAAAAAGATAAGCCAACTTCAAGAAATTCGAGAAAGACTCCCTCATGTCTATACTCGGTTTCATTTTTGCTGTATCGATTCATTAAAACTCGACATTAATTCGCAATGGGAGACCCATGAAAGTGAAGAAATATAGCGTCCTATAGTGGCTGTATTAAGGTTTGGATGCTCAAGTTATTTAAAGAAATGTTTTATTTACATAGAACTGACACACACAGAAAGGAAATTATACCGTTTGCACGAGAACTCTGGAATCGCTGTTCTAAAAGTCAAGAAAAATGATACAGATATCGCGTAAGCACGTATCTACAATATGTTGCGACCATCTGTCAAAATAATGTCAGAAATTCGAAGTAGTAAAGCAAACTGTTTTGATTTTCAAACCGAAAATAGTCAGGAAGATCGTCTTTCTAGATTATCTTGAAACTCTTTTGTTATTTGGAAGAATTGCAATAACATATTGTAGATCAGCTTATACTAATTAAATCTTATTTCAAGTATTATATATTATTTTGGTATATTGTCCATGAATTGCAGAATTCTCATTCATATGTTTTTTTTTTGGTTTTTCTTAGAATGTGCTTGGTAACTAGAACATGAATTAAACTGAACTGAGCGTGCAAATATTAAAACATCCTTGGATAAATTCATTTCTTAACTAAAGTCAAAGTGGCAATGAAAAATTTTCCCAAAATTCATTATTAAAATTTTAGCCATTTTCAATGTTTGTTTCCCCTTAAGTGCATTTTAACAAGTCCACGGGCTGCATTGATCTGAGTTAAGAAAACTATCGATATACAGATACTATTGATATAATTATAAAGTTTACTCACTCACATTTGTATTTCAAAAGCAACAAAAAATCAGGTGATATAAATGTATAACTAATGTCTTATTTTGTGTGTATTAAGAGCTATTACTTAGTTATGTATCTTTAAAAAACCTTAATTATAATACTATTTTACGAAACATTGTGTAGCATAATGTGCAAAGAATCTGATCCTTAAATACTCTGTCTTCGCATATCTGATGGTTTGAATATTTGCTTAAAACCATTTCACCTATGTCATAATGCATACAAAATTGCAGTGCTAGTAATTGGTATTCATCAGAGGATTATGAAGATCGCTAACATTTGTCCTTCTTACTTTGAGGCAATGTGGTTTGCGCAATAGGTGGGTACATTTAAAGTTGTGTTAAGTTAAACTTAAACAAATGAAATGTTGTTTAACTTGACAATATCATTTTCGGAAGTTTTACTCAGTATTGCTAATCATTTAGTTTTTGCTGACATAAATTGTAATTTTCAAGAATCGTCAAAAATACGTGCGCCAGTTTTTTTTTCTGGTGAACAAAACTAGGTCAACTTATTTTGTTTATGAATAGAACTTGCAATGCAATGCTATTAAATTGATTATTTACGGCATTTTCAGGAAAATACAGTACTGTGAACGTTTAATGTTACAAAATTTGCGTCTATCGTGCGTCCGTCTATCGTGTATCGTGCGTCCGTCTTACGTGTATCGTGCGTCCGTCTAACGTGCATCGTGCGTCCGTATATCGTGTATCGTGCATCATGTGTCTTATATTTTCGTACAACGTGAATAAGTTACTTACATATTCAAATTATATCATTTAATTTCAACCATTCATCTTATATTTTCATAACATTTTCAAATTTTTAGATATCTTGTACACAAATTATATGAATCGGCAGTATCGTGTATCGTGCGTATACCGTGTATAGTGCGTCCGTCTATCGCGTATCGTGCGTCCGCCTATCGTTTATCGTGCGTCCGTTTTTCGTGTATCGTGCGTTTCGTTTGTAACCTTAAACGTTCACAGTACTGTACTTCTTTCTGGATTATTTCATTTTATTTGTGTCTGTTATTATTTTATTCCTAAACTGAGTGATTGGACATTGAGTTGTTAAAAAATGCTCACGCTGGGATAATTAAAGAATGATTTTAGTTCCCTTTACAGTGATAATTGTCATGTGCAAATATGTTGTTGAAATATCGGCGTTAAGGCCCGGTCACACAGCGATTTACGGCTTAATCACGGCAAAAAACCGTCAAAAAGTGGTCTCCCGTGAAGCAGACAATGTTGTTCGCCTTGGTGTCGAGTTTAAGAGGATCTAAAGTCGATTTATGGACGTGGCAGGACGCGGGGAGAATTCGAAACGGCGTCGGACGCGGCAAAAAGTTTTGAACTGCTCAAAATTTTAGCCCGCGGACAACCACGGGCGACACACGTGGTAAAGACGTGCAACACACGTGAAACACACGTGATAATCCGTGTTCCGGCAGTGATTAAAACTTGGGGAGACGCAGTGAGACGCGAAAGTTTAGCGGTCTGTCACTGGCAGAGCACGGTCATCGGACGGGTGTTACGCGTTGGTATCATGGGAAATAGCGTGTGTTTTGCGGCTTATCACTGACAAGTGGATTTTTCAGCGTACATAGCACTACCTAAGCCCGTTTAAACGACGTCTGGAACAAGTGCTAAATACGATTGTTCACTGCCTAATCACTTCTGTATCACTTCTGATTTGCGGCATATAAATACCGCAATTTTCTGAGACCTCAGCACTTGCAGTCTAGATGTCAAGGGGTGAAAATGAACCCTCAACGTCGTGATGCCCTCATCTTTATGCTTCAGCACCAACAGAACCAACTGATACAGGCCCAACATATCCTTGCTGAGAGAAGAAGAAGGAGGAGGAGGAGGAGGAGGAGGGTGGTACGGAACATCTGGGTGCGTGACTGGATTGCGAGGAGACCTCAGCTGGGGCTTTACACGTGGCTGGAAGTGGTAAGCCGTGCTTAGGCAGTGTTTCAGCAGTGGAACAGCCGCTGACAGCCAGACCACGTTCAAAGCACGGCCAAGCCAAAATTGACCAAAAATTACCACTTACGACCACGTCCACTACATTTTCATGACTTTTTGTACGTGATTTAGACGCGGAGTTCTGTGTGACCGGGCCTTAAGGTTTTCAAATTGTGGACATGATATTCTGCAAAAGTGAGGCGTTTAAATTTTATTTCAGTTTGTTAGTTTATTTAAAAAAAATGCCAAAATGTCTTTAGAAAAGAATGGAGTGGGTGAGGCAAGGACACACACAGTCCGCGGAAAATGATTCTATTAACTTACTTGATCACTGGCCAGCATAGGTGATCCAAGCTCTGTCATATTGTAACCGGACCTATATTTACTATCTGTTTTGTTTTCACAAGTATGTACAGTTATCTGTAAAAAAATTTCTGTGCATTACAGACAAACTTTTAAAACAGGGTTATCGGTACCACAAATTAAGGAAATCCTTTTGCAAGTTTTATCGCCGATACCCAGATCTCATTCATAAATACAAATGCAGTTTAAAATCACTATTGCAACAAGGTATTTCACAGCTGTTGTGTTATGGAGATTTAATTTTCAAACTTAAGAAGATTAAAGGCAATGTTAATTTCTCTCGGTTATTTGTAAAAACCATCTGTAAATTAAAAAAAAAAGGTTACCAACATGATATTTTACAGCGCTCTGCAGGCCTGGTGATTAACCCATCTACAGCTGATCATTATGCTTACCTCTTTGGTTGCACGACGGTGGCAGGGGTTTAAGAGTTTATGAAGGTTTAAGGGGAAATCTTTTCTTAAAAGAACCTAGAAGCTCTATTCGTTTCTTTTATCCCTGTCATCGTGTTCTTGCTGATTTTACTCCAGGAGCTCTGATCTCGGTAAGATCATTGAGTACCCACCCTTTGGCTTTGCAATGCTATTAGCTTCTTATGTTTTATATGTTTGTGTGCTTTTGCATGCAACATTGTTGAGCCGATGGGTGGGTTGGAGTTATTTCACCAAGACAACTTGTACTTGTTTTGTAATACGAGAACCTTTTGGGGCAAGTGTGAGGTTGGTGCACCCTAGAACCTGGTTTAAGACCCCAGTGGCAATTTGTTTTGCCACTGACCGTTCCAAGGCGGTATCCCCAAAGGTTCTCTTCTTCGTTAACTGTTTGTGGCGTCCTATTTGAATTGACATACTTATATAAAACATACTCTCTCTCTTCCTCTCTTCTTTTTCGCTGCGTGGGGAGGCTTTGTTTTTTGAGTGTGGCGATTGCTGATATGCATTATATATTTTTTTATAATACTGAATTTAAAGACATATTGACTACTAAAACTATCTCTAAAAAGCAGATAGAAAAGAAAATATCGAAAACGAAAACGTAACTTAAATGTAAGTTAAGCCAAGCGTTGATCAGTTTAAATATCTTAAGCAGATATCATAGGTCTCTCCCATTATTTCTTTAGCAGATTTTGCCCCGTAGTTTTCTGTCAAATAAAAATATCTGTTTAAGTCTGTGCTGGACGGAAACCGTTCTTCTTTGCGATGATTATCGTACGTCTCCAGCAAATTTGTAGCATGTTGTGTTCTCACAGTGGTCTGTCCGTATGGTCGCTCGTAGGTTGGCGTTGAGTTTGTATTTACTTCCCAAAGGTTTGATTTAAAACGGCCTGCCACTGTTGATTTGGATCCAGAATGTATCGGATGTCTCGATATTTTTTCGGTCCTTTGTGTTGGAGCAGATTTGACACGCCGAATCTCACCATAACATTGCGCAATTCCTTTGCAAAGCACAGGCCCCTCCTTGTGGAGCAACAATACTGGCCATACAATGAAATCAACCGTGTCCCCGTTTCGGGTGTATGGTTTATAGTGATCCTTTCTCAACGGATCACCTTGGCGTATGTCTGGACCAAATTCTAGTGGCGGATCTTGTACCTTTAAACGAAGTTAACGGGAACAATTAACATGTGTAAGGTTATACGCGTTTTGATGAAGGACCTACGTAGTTTTATTCAGAAAACAATTATCATTTAACATATTATTTCCAGTTTCCAGTTGATTGGCAAATCGGCATATATTATGTTGCCTATGACCATGAACAATATTAAGACGTATTTTATTTTTTTCTATTTTATTTTTCAAACAGTTCGAGACAATCATGTAAGAAAATATATAAAAAAAATGTAGACAGTTGTGTTTTTAATAATTTTAAAAGCGTTTAACTTAATTACTGCTAGTTTGATAACTCATTTTAAATATCTTTTTTCTAGCTCATTAGTCAAAAATTTTCAAAAGATTTATTTTTACGGTACAAATGAAACATAATTATTACGATTACAGTCAACATTTTATCATTAAGAAAATATTCCGATTTACGAGACTATGTATGTTATATGTATATATGTTTTACATACCGCCATTAACCAGCAGATTTCAAAGCATTCTTTGAAAAATAGTGGAACTGACGTTGCTATTTGGAATGCGCCAGGATCTGACTCCCTTAACTCTTTCTTATAATCCTGAAACATAGCAACAACCGCACACTTTTCTGCCTGTTCTAAATTACCCACAAGAACGAGATGCTGTTTAAAATAACATACTTTAAAACAAATTTAAATTTTGTGGTAGTAAAAAGGTGTACGCATAATAAATCAATTTATTTTTATTGGGTTCATTTCTGACCTCAAAATGTAAACCTCCTGTACAACTTGCAAAAATGTTCACATTCTTGATAAAATTGCCAATTATAAGCAAAATCCTGATTAATAAATAATAGCTTGTTGCCTAATTTAAACCGTCCCCAAGAAACAGTTCGTTATCTTAAGAAAATAACATATTCTATTTAAACGCCGGATGACTTGTTGCTTGCTAAAATAAATGATTACATTCATTGCTAAACGCAGCTTAAAACTGATAATCGAAAATGTTCAAATCTTTAAGAAATTAAAAATATATGACCGAATATATTGCATCTACTTAACATAATCTTCCAGATATGCGTTATGATCATTTATATTCTATTCTACCTACCTCGTAAAGACGCTTTCCCGACCACTCGGCCAATTCCTTTCTACAGTCTTTCATTTGCTTCTTTATATTTGTCGGAAGACGTTTGTCCTAAAATATAACACTCTTGATTAAAATCATGTTCTGCGATGCACCAACCTTGCACGTGGCCCAACGGGTTCTCATATAAACACACACGTTCAAGTTGTTCTGATGAATTATCCCAATCCTTTCATTTCAACTTACTTGAATTTTCAAGATACAAACTTAAATATTCAACAAACAAACTAACTAAATGTTCACGAAACTAACATGCATTTATAACTTACTCATATTGCTTACATGTCAATTTCTTACCTGAAATATCAAAACACTTACTGAAATTGCAACTTAATTACTTGATTTGACAAGTAAATTAATTGAGTTAAACTTCAAATGATTATAAGCATAATCAACAAAATCGAACCCGTACGACAGCATCTAGCGATGTATCAAACATTTATAAATGTAATTATAGTAAATTTTCATCATCACCCGAGATGATTAAAACGAATCCATGAGTATATATATTTGTCACAACGTTCCTAGATTTGTGCATACATGTTATTAAATTGAAAATATAAACAAATTTATATGGCGCTAATGGTTTACGAAGAAATGTCTTATCTGATCTTTATTTACTCGTTCAGTAAAGATATATACCTCAGATACTGTAAGTACAGCTCGTAATTGCTGCATTTGATAACCGGCTTCTTTTTGGCAATAGGACATGCAATCCTGAAAATAACAAAATCCTTCTAATTTCAAAATACTCTGTTATCAATAAATGAGTCAGTCGTGAATCTGATAGACCCTAGCATCAAGGTTGTTCTTCAATAGATTTTAAAACCAGTTACATGCTCATTAAATATACGTAACAGGTAGAGTCAAATAATAATAAATACACAGCCTCCCATCACTGTCACAAAGAAGAATTAAAAAGAGCACGGGTTCGTCATTCGATCAATTTAAAAAGACACGACAAACATTTACAGAAATGAGTAAGGGCTACCGAACTGATGTTCGATTCTGTGCATAACGATGGTCTTACAGATGTTAAAGATTATGCTAAACGATGTTGTTTTAAGAAATGTTAAAGATGTTAAAGGCAGTGCTATAAAAGCTATAAAAGATGGTCTAATAATACAGGCAAAGCTAAAGGAAGACTTAACAGATATTTACGGCAACGAGAGACGAATGTCCTAATTTGTTCAAGATAATGACGAAAATGCTAAACGATGGTTAAACATATGTTAAACATGTTACAGTCAATGCTAACCGACGGTTTGACATTTAATAAAGGCAACTCTAAACGATGATCCTATAAATATTTAATGCAGTACCGAATCATGGTCTAACAGATGTTAAAGGCAATATTATCGACGATTTAAAAGATGTTAAACACATTTTCACAATATGGATTGACAAATGTTTATGTGATAAGATAATAATAAACTTTAGTCTAGCATGGACGATACCACGTTAGACATAAATATCTCCAATATTAGATGCACTAACGTATATATCACACAAATGGAAATACATTATTAAATCAAGCAATTATTGAGAAAGTTATAAGGATTTGAAACTTCTCAAGGCCGTCATAGTAAATGTATTTAAAGCAAAAACTTTTAAATTGTTATATATATTGACAATTTATGTACGTTATTGCAAATAATATATTCTTACTAAACGGATATGTGTCTTATGGTTCAAATAAATTGATGGTTTATTATTCTGGTTTTTCAACAAGGAGATGCACATATCAAGTAATTTTGAAAAACAATCACGGCTCCTTGGCATTTGAATAAAACTACATATTGGCAGTTTTCGTTTCTGAGCTTACCTCTTGGTGGATTTGAAAAAAAAAACAACAGATTTGAACAAAGATCTGATAAACAATAAAAAACATGACACACTGAAGAAAATTGCGTTCTCTATTTACCATGTTTTCTCTCTCACTGACTGCTGCAAATAAATGACGGTGTTCTTTATGCGATACTGACCGATCACTGACAATTTATGTGTTTAACTTAAAGTTTGCCTTAAAGTTTGATCTGAAGTAAAACCAGACATAGCGAACATGTTGAACTCTATTCTTGAACAGTCAAGGAATTAATGATTTTTCAGCATTACATTTTGTCAATTCAATCAAGTCGTCATGCAATCTGACTAGAATCGTTTCCTAAAAACCGCTTAGCTATCAGAATCTGACGACAAGTCACTAACACGTGCTTTTCTCAACAACCTTGAAAACACACGGCCTTGATATCCAATTTCTCATACGTTATTTGTTTTATTTTTATGGTTTAATTTATATTTTGCTTTGAATGTTATATGTACATGATAAACATCATACAGGCATGATGACGAGCTTTCCTTTTAAAAAATTGTCAGGTATTTAACGGTCTCTGTAGAAGTGTACTAAGACAGCAAGAATAAAGAGTTTTGTTTCTACAACCAGCGCTTTCTTATTTCTCGCCATAAATAGGAGTTACATTCATAAATATATAGTTTCCTCAATATTTCTTTATTGCTAACTTATCCTAAAGTGGCTGAATTACTTTAATTTCATAAAAATGAAACCCGGAAAACACAAAAGAAATTAAAATGTACCAGTAATAGTTTCACCAACGTTGATAAAGTTTTCTTTTCATCATGGTATTTCATATCAAGGATTTCAAACGCATCTGTCCACTGATTGTCATACAGTTCTTGGTATCTCTCAGAAATTTTAGTTGGACGGTTTTTGTCGCTGAGATCGGCAATATTTGGATTGTTGTCTGTTAATTTTCCACCAATTTGTTGGCTCAGCCTGTAGATTTAAAATTAACGATACATAAAAATTTACCATGAGAACGATCGGTATTTTCTGTATTATCTCTAAACAGATTTCACCATTTATTCTACATATTAATATAAATTTACAAGAAGTCATCATCTTAAATGAGTTTGTCCACAGATAGAAAAAAGTACTCAGCCAAACCTTGACTTTGTATCATCAAGCTCTTCCTTTGTCTTCCTCAGCCGTTCTTGCGCCAGCTGAAGCTGTTGTTGCAAGTTTTCGTACGCATGTATATCCACTTTTGCTTTAAGACTGGTATTGGAATATTTGTCTTCTTCGGTTCGATTTCTTCTGTCTCCATGAACCGTTTTCAATCTTGATACCTGATTTTGGAGGTCGTCTATTGATTGTCGTAGACTAAAGATTTCGTCCTCATATTTCTTTTTGGCCAATTGTGTGTTCTTATTTGCTTGTACCAAATCGTCCTGAGCTTTAGATTTCTCTTCGAACAGAGTTTTACATTCATTTTCCAATTCTTTAACTTCTTTCTTTAATTTGTCATTTTCTGTTTTCAATTCAGCGTTTTCAGATTTTAAGCTTGTCTGTAATAAGATAAAGGAATGCACATATAACATATGTTTTGATATAAGAATTTAATGCTTCACAAAATAGACAGACATACACCGACATAATATATATTTATTTGATATACACTGATTTGCATATTACTGACGGTTATGTCAAAATCGAGTCTTGCTAAAGAAATAGTGAACAATTTAACCATGCGTCTTTGACATCATTTTTTTAAGTTTCTTTTTTTTTCGGCCATCGTGATTTTCCTGATTCAACTCCATGTGATCTGGTATCAGTTAGGTCATCGATCTCCAACGCGTAGTGCAATTAACTACTGTTTAACTATGTTTTATGGCTTTAGTTTTGTGCTTTGCTTGCAACCTTGTCGAGTAGACGAGTAGAAGGCTAGTTGGAGTTATTTTACCAAGGCGTCTGTTTATATTTGTGAAGATGAGAATCAGATGGGATATTGTATATCACTCAAAGTGTGAGATAGGTTCATCCTTGGGCCATATTCAAAACACCAGTAGCAAAATAACCGTTTGAAAGAGTTAACCAAATGAGTTCTCTGTATTGTTTATTGTTAGTTGTACCTTTTTTAAAGCTGATCATATTATAAAATTACGGGTAATGCAATCTTTTACTCCCTTGCTTTTGACTGTGTGAGCGGGATAGAGTTTCTGAAAGTAGCTACTCCTAATATAGTTATTGTACTCTTTGTAAAAACGTTTAATGTCGCTGTGTTTTCTCTCAACGTCATCAAAATAATGATACCGCAATAACAAATAATAAATTGATTGGAAATTGACATTTTAAACATTAAATGTTCAATCACATTTTAAAAACAATTATTAGCCTTATTTTCACATTTTAAGCTAATAAATGGTTTATACAATTATTAAACAACAAGTGTTGTCAACGAAAAACGTTATCGATATTGTTAAGTTTTCTGGTATACTTGTGAAAAAAATGGCGTTATAAGGAAAATACTAACCTCATGCGTATAATCATCCAATTCTAGCTGCACAGCTGGTATTAAGTCTGAAAGAATTGCTATCATTTTGCGAAGATTTGGTTTGTAGTCGACATGTTCAAAGTCATCCATTTCATCACCTTTTCGCTTATGCCTATCGCCTTCACCTGATCTGCTTGTAATCATAATTAGTGAAATAATTTATAACGTATGTTATTTTTCATTTTTGATACGCCAGTGGTATTTTTATTTATCGACAATTTATATAACACTTTAATCACCTAACTATGTCTGTGTAAACTGTAAAATATTACCGAAATGTTGTTTGCCCGTTCATTCAACATGTGCTGTTATCAGTTAAATGCCTTTGAAGGTCCTTAAGCGGCATACTTACGTTTGTCATAGTACTTTAATTTTCTATGAATGTGTTTAATATCCCAGATGGTAAGCTTAGGGTATCACCCTAAGAATAAATCTTTTGATATGATTTTCTATTCTCTGCTTTTATTCCGTGTATTGGTTTAAACAGTATTTATTTCAAATAGTACATATAAATCCAAGTATAACAGAGCAAGACAATACATATATATTTGAGAGGATGAGAAAACAAGCTATCAGATGATAGCTTATATTAATTCTTTTCCCCGTAGTCATGATGTAATCATTATGGTGAAGATCAATCAGTAAATAACAATATGTTCAGATTCTAATTTGAAATGAATACTTTCAATACTAAAAAAAAAATAGAAGCGGACATTTTGAAAGCTTAAGGATATTCCGTGTATTAATTTCTCGTGTTGAACTTATCCATTATAATATTTGAAGTTTACATTCCGCTGTTAATAGAATGGTATTCATACTGCATTGGAAGTCCCTACGTACACTAAGGAATAGTAAAAGTAGTGGATATCGTCGAAAGCTTAGGGAGCATAGAATGAATCATACCTGGTAGATCGACTCATTTTATAATGGCACAAGTTCTTCAGATGAAACTTTGAGCTACCGCGAGGCTGTCATCTCCGTTTCCTTTAAGTCGTCTCAATAGCTGCAATGAGATTTGAGTTAAAATATAAACAATATAATTATTTGATGAGCTCAGCAGTATTCTTAATTTGTATCAGCGTTTAATGTATCTGCTTGATGGGAGATAAGCGATGACAATCGCAAGTTACCGTATAATCATATAACAACCCATTATGAAGAGGTTCCATGCACTGATTTCCACAAACTAAAAATGTCTGCATCTTAATTAAACATATTTGATAGCAGATCGAAGTATATGATAAGTAACTGAAACTTCTCACGGGTAGAGGCATTATCATTAAAAACGGCTTTCAAATGACGTATTGTGTGATACATACGACAATTTGGTGCTTCTCCATCAACCAAAGCGATTCTTTTATCGAAAACCGGAACTAAAGCACCGAGTTCCGGTAGAAATTTTTGTATTCAATCTTTGATATCAGAGGGTTTATTCTTATCACAACATATCTTTAAAACAAGCGATGTTTATTGGTTTTCCAATGCAAAATGAAAACTGTTGCACTAAATAATAGATCTGCAATCACTTTCAATATCATTCCCAGCTTCATATTTATCAAGTTCACGTGTCGAATAAAAACAACACCACAAAATCTTGCTCCTTTTTATTATTAATGTGGACCACAATTAGTTAAATATCCTGTAGAAATTCGTAAAAAACACCTACAACGCCTGTACTACTACTATAATTTGTTTCTTTCGTTGTATAATGGCTGCTTAGTTTTGAACCATCTAGGATGAGTGAAGTTATAAAGCACCGCTTAGCAAACCAATTAATTATATACCAACAAAGGTAACATGCAATATATTTTAATGTTTGAACTTTATGATATCTCCATAGACCTAAGGTAACATTTATACCTCTTTCGAATGTTTAAAAATTCCTTCATGATTGATTATCGATAAAAATAAGTCACCTTATAACAATTCAATATGAACTAGGGTCGATATTACCTACTATAATATACAGTTCTAAATTTCATTCAAAGATTTTCATATTTTTAATGTTTAAGGTTTAACAAACTAGTCTGATCACCATTATTAAAAAGTGATAATACACAAGAAACCGTAAATTTGAACTACATTTTACAGTTTAAATTAAATTTAAATGATATTTAAATTTAGATAAACGCATAGTGAAGTTTGTTGGGACAACTGGTAAACAAAAGTACTCTGTACATGTTACTTTATGTGTTAACCATCCAAGGTTCGACAAATTAATTTTAAACATCCCCTAAAATCAAATTCAGATATTATAAGAATAACCTTTGAAAGGTTTAAAATTACTGCATTGTCATTTTTCATGTTATGAATTGAAGTTGCGATTTAAAGATATTCGTTACTTTCTAAATTAGATTAACTTTCATTAAAATTATTCAACTTACGATAAGACATTAGAAAATGTAATTGATAAAATGACAATAATTTTTAAATCATACCGCTGATAAAAGTTAATGTTCCTTTACAATTTTAAATTTAAAGTTTAAACTTGTCTGCGCGCTTCTACCTGCTCCAATTACTTCCTTTTCAATATAATTTTGACGTTATTGAAACGCATATTGAAACGAAAGGGTAAGCGAAAAATTGCGGAAGGGGATTATAGAAAACGTAACTCATTAATACGTTTGTAATTACTTTATTTAATATGATGCTATGCACACCGACATGAAGGGATAAACAATATTCTTTTTAAAATTTCTGAATTATACCGTTTAACAAACATAAGAATCCACAATTGGCCTCACTGCAAAGGCGATATTTTGAGAAGTTGTAAAGTGTGATGTTGATGCATCCTTGAACCAGGTTTAAATCAGGTTACAAAAACTGACCGTTCAAAGGCGGTAACCCTAAAAATGATTCTCTGATAAATTCATCTTCTCTTTTTCTCTTTACTTTTTGGCAGTATGGGGATGTTTTTTTTGGGGCGTGGCATTTCTTGATATGGATATATTGAATTACTGCCCATAATCAGAATTGTGGATCGTTGGCTTTCAAACTTCCTTTTCATATACTGTAAAAAGGAACCAATGCTAGATACGTGTTAATTTCATTAAAGCTTTTAACAAAAATTCCTTTGAAAAAAAGATGACGTGAAGAAAAACATAACACTTTTTTTTAAAATTCTTATGCAGCAAACAGTTTTAAAATGAATACTTATGTAAGGCACTGCGTATCACTGTGACCGTGGTTGAACTATTATTGATCGAACGCACGTAAACTAGCCATGGAGTAACGTCGTAAACTAGCCATGGTCCGACTGACCTATGCGGTTTGTCTGTTTCAATATGTCGTCTTACGAAAAACGACTGCGAACAAATTATAAAATAATGAGCTCATCCTGCACATGTTTTTATGCCCCCGCCATGAAATAGCGACGGGCATAGAGTTGCTCCTGTCCATCCGTCCGTCCGTCCCTCCGTCCGTCCGTCCGTCCGGACGGACGCACGGACAGATGGACGGACGTGCGTCCGTCCGTCCGTCCGTCCGATATTCTCGTGAACGCAACTCCTCCTACACTACTGGTGGGAATTTAATGAAACTTGACCACAATGCTTGGCCTGATATGTTGTTGTGCATGAAGGTGGGGTTTCGCTCTTACATGTTCCGTTCAGAAGTTATGGCCCTTTGATACTTCCATTTACATTAGTTTTAATAGGAGTATATCTCGTGAACGCAACTCCTCCTACACTACTGGTGGGAATTTAATGAAACTTGACCACAATGCTTGGCCTGATATGTTGTTGTGCATAAAGGTGGGGTTTCGCTCTTACATGTTCCGTTCAGAAGTAATGGCCCTTTGATACTTCCATTTACATTAGTTTTAATAGGAGTATATCTCGTGAACGCAACTCCTCCTACACTACTGGTGGGAATTCAATGAAACTTGACCACAATGCTTAGCCTGATATGTTGTTGTGCATGAAGGTGGGGTTTCGCTCTAACATGTTCCGTTCAGAAGTTATGGCCCTTTGATACTTCCATTTACATTAGTTTTAATAGGAGTATATCTCGTGAACGCAACTCCTCCTACACCTCTGCTGGGAATTGGTACAAATGTTCACCATGACAAGGCGGTGTGTTGCGTATATTACCCATGACTGTAAGTCCAAGGTCAAGGTCACAGTTACTAAAACTTGAATTTACTTGTTCGGGCTATAACTTCTTTATGAAGGAAGGGATTTCAAAATAACTTGGCACAAATGTTCACTATGACATTGCATTGCATAACCACCAACTTCTTCACAGACATTTCCGTAATGAGAAGACAACAGTGCCACAAATACAAATAATTTACTTGATCATCAAGTTTATGCATATTCTTATAATTACTCGAACATCACTGTCTTTGAAATGCTATTATTCCCATCATTGCACTTTAGTATATGAAAACGATGCATAGCGGGGGCATCCGTGTCCTATGGACACATTTCTAGTGTTAAATTTAAACATAATTATTTATTTAGTTCAGGCACATACATTTTCTTGCTGTATCACTTAAAACTTAAATCGCTTAGGTTTGGCAAAGGTAACTTTTTAGCAGTTGCAAAGTTATGCTCCTGATATGAGATCCTATGTAAAACATTGAACTTAAACGTGTATTAAAAGTTTTAGGTGAAGGTTTGTGTAAATTTTGGTTACAGCCATTTAAGGAACTGATTATCTGATTGCTAGAAGTCATACGGGTAGACGTAGAGGCTGTCAAGCCGAGTATTGCTTATATCTAACTCGCGATAGATCTAAGCACCAGACACGTCGGCATCGCCCAGCCAAGAGTACTGTACACGGTAACAGAACGTGCCATCCTAGTCCTCGATAGAGAAATTTTCAGGAAACTTCTATATTCTATTGCAATTCACAGATGAAATTACGAATGCAATACACAATATATTACATACATACATAAGTCAAACAATAATATTATATACTCGTACACACATCTATTAGCATCATGCTACCTCCTCGTGGAGTGTATGTACACACTTGTATTATAGACAGAGAGACACACTATGGATGTCTCAGACTACTGTATCTTTGAATCTTTGATTTTAATATACATATAATTTTAAATTAATATGAGAAATTTCAACTCAAATAGAAGCCTTTCGAATTTACGGGATCCCCGAAAATGTTTATGTTCGTAATAATATTTTACATATAAGTGAGATAGAAAATAAACAGTTAAACTTCCAGACATAAAAAAACAGATCTAAACACAAGATACGGCAACATCGCCTATCAAAGAGTGTCATACACGGTAAAAGAACGTGTCATCCAAGTTGTCAACAGAGACATTTTCAGCCAACGCCTTATATAAATATTCATAGACTGGTACCGCGTTCGACTATTTAAAAATATAAGTAGATAGAGACCGAGGTACCAGTCTAAACTATTCACAGATGTCATTCGGATTACTTTGACGTCTAACTCTATACATCTTAAATTCTTAAAAACATACTTTATTGATTTTTTGGTATATTTTGAAATTACATATAATTAAAAGCATCTTCTGATATAAACCAAACAATATAGTACAGTACGATGTTAGACAAACGAGAAAGTCGAAATTTAAATGGGTCAACAGAATAAAAAGACGTAACATCTGAATGAAACCAAGAATAAAAAAAAACTTTTCTGACCTTATCCTGCAGAGAGAACACTGGTTAAAAAAAACAAACGAACATTTTTAAAGAATTGTCCTAAAACTCTTCATCCATTTAAAAATAATTGTTAATGTAATTAAAACAGACATCATAACGATTCCCCAAAACACTTCTTGCAGTCACACTACCATATCTTTCTTCTAAATCGATAAATCGTTAAAGTTCTGAACGATCTGGTATTTGTATATTATAACTGTAGTCATTTCTATAATAATTATTATAGTCACTATGATATACATTCTCATTCATTGACATCCTCTTTGTATTGAGAGCGCCTGATTTGTAATTAGGTGTACGTTGAGGTGTTTGTTCCCAGTCGTCCCTTGCTGGGCGACTTTTAGTGGGTTTCAGTCTATATAGGCCGTCCCCATTCCTGTCAAGCGGTGGTGATGTTGTAGTCTTTTGAATATCACTATATCCTTGTGCAACACCTTTGCACAGAACTGGTCCGTCTTTGTGCAGTAGCAGTACCGGCCAGACGACATAGTCTACTTTGTTACCAATATTGGTATGCGCTTTATAGAGATTAGTGTCGTAATGGTCACCAGGACGGAGCACTGATGCCAACACGACTGGTGGGTCTTGAACCTAATATCAACGTAAAATTAACAACATCATAATTTACAAAACATTACAAGCATTGTGATGGAGTATTTTGGCCTAACTTACATTAAATAATAACAATCTCGGTATAAAAGTTAAGTCGATTTCTATCATTCCTAAGAAAATGATAAACAAAGGTTCACTGCAAATAAGACTAAGGCTGAATATATTCCAAAAGCGAGAGGTGAAGTGTTTAATTAAATCTTGAATGTTACTCATTTCAATGGTTATTCATTATATAGAACTGTATAAGTGTTTATTGTGAACCTTGTGAACAATTTTCATCATGTTTCCTCAAATTGATTTTAAGATTCTAGGATTGTAGGGTTTCCTGTTAGTGCAGAATTCAATTTGATAAAAAAATAATGATTTAAAAATGTATTTGAGTTGTTCAAAACTTCTCAAAACTCATACTTTAGCAGCTTACCGCCATTATCCAACATATTTCGAGACATTTCTTTACGTAGATTGGAATCTGTTGTGCCATTGTTGCCTTCCTAGAATATGAATTGCTCAATTCTGCTAAGTATTTCTGAAACATATACAAGCATACACAATAAAGGTTCATTTCAATAAAATACATTTAAAGTGTCTTAATTAGATAATGATTTGCATTTCCCTGACAATTTATGAATGAAAGTCTTTGCAAACTTAAAACTGATACCGATAAAAGTAAACCAAAATAACTTCAAGTTACTAAGTTGTTGCGTTTTCAAAGCGTTTCAGAATACTATTAATTTTCAAATTTCATTTCTTTCTCTTGCTTTAGTTTGTAGTTTGTTTTTATTTTGCCTTATCATGTACTGCTTTGTCCCCTGAATTAACATAATAACAGCTATGATTCTTGAAAACCTCTAGCTGAATTGAAATTGAACCCTTGGAAGATATGTTTTATACTACACATAAGTAAAACTGTGTATGCCATACGTTGTAAAGCCCATTTCCCGATTCATCGGCTACTTCTTTTCGTGATTCCTTTAATAGTTTTTTGATGCTTGCTGGTAGCTGCTTAACCTGTATGTTGAGAAAATCATGTTTAATGCCATTTATAAAAAACATGTATAAAAGGGAAATTGGTTAAGAGTAGCAACATACACAATTACAAAACTTTCCAATTACATTAGTTAAACAAAAGCAAGTTAAAGTCTTAGAACAATTATAACCACCAACAGGTACAACCAACCGTGCGCGAAACCTGCAAAACAAATAAAACTAGGTTATGGAACTGTCTATGAATCTTCAGTAGCAATATAAAAAATAACCTGGGGTATTAATCTTCTACTTTGTTAATTAAAATTTAAGCAAATACCTGTGACATCAAGAGACAATCCCTCAAAGTGTTCATCTGAGTTTCTGCACGCGTTTGACAATATTCCATTATTTCCTACAATAGTAAAATAAATAAATCCAAATTTGAACAGAAAAACGTGTCTTCCAGATTCCATTCAGAAACACTATGCTCATATAGTTTCAGTTTAGTCGCAACAGACAAACATATAAGACTCAACGGTCAGACAAACTGTGTATGTTGTTTTATAAAACCTTAAATAAATGAATTATTAACAAGACAAATTAAGTTTCAATCAACGTGTTTGGATATTAAATAAATGGCATCTATTCGTCTATGCACAACTTATCTATCATGCAAAAAATATTTTAAGTGCGATTTTAAACATATAATGTTTTGCTAATGGAAAAATACGTGAATGATGCAGTATTGTATTTCTCATATATAAACCCTTCTAAAAAAATTCAGGATGAAACAACAATTACAGAATATTTTAAAAATGATCGTTGTCTTTTTGCATTAAAGTATTAGGTCAAAAGGAAAAGTATATTCAGATGTATAGGCATAAGTGCCATATTAATATCATCAAAATGAGACATAACGCGAATACCGGTAATAGTGAATTTTTGTTGTTACGAATTGATTTGTTAGTGCAGATGATATCAAGTAATAACGACGCCGTCGAACAATAGAATCCGTATGTGTCTACATATGCAATAATGTAAGGTTGTCTTATTCGTCATGATCACTTAAGTTTCGGCAGAGGCACCAACACCTACAGTTGTGGTTCTATCTAATTATTCATCACCTTTACAAAAGTAAAAACTATAAAAAATAAGAATGGTCTTAGTATTGTGTTGGAAACTCCGATTTATGTTAACAATAATTACAAAAACAAACCCCTATTGCCATAACAAGCAAAACCTGGAATACGTGACAGTTATGTTCAGCATCAACATATAAATACTTGTTTTGTTATATTTATATTAAACAACGTACCATAAGAATTTCGAGGAGAATAGAAACGGTTTTATCCTCATTATTGATAGTCCTGTTTACATTTTGGATGGCATCTGTCCACTCGTTGTCATAGAGTTCTTGGTACTGTTCTGCTATCTTCGTCGGACGATTTTTGTCACTGAGATCCGCTATGTTAGGATTGCTATCCGTCAGTTTGCTACCCAATGCACGACTCAGTCTAAATAAAGCATGGGCATCTTTGATATGGTATTGTTATAACTGGTGACGAATGAAAATATAGAATACCATTAAAATAATTCCTTCTGTTATTCTCTGCTAATATAGGAAATAAAGATCGGTCTGAACTGAATAATAGGTCTTGTCAAATAATTACTAATGAACTAAGGCATTCGAAACGAACATTTAACACGTTAGTGACGGGGAGTTATTTATATATTTATGCAGCAGTAGATTGATCCTTACATTGGTACATCTGCCCGATTAGTTTATGTGTGGAATACCCAACTTTTACTAAAATATGGGCTGACAACCCTCACGGCTTTAGTCCCTTATTCACCTCATCTGACAAGGTTATTTCTTACATGTACTGGCCAAATCAACCTTCAATCTAAACTAATTCTCCAAGTGGTCAGTTATACACTCTGCCATAGCACAAAATAACTTGGCGAAACATAGGGTCTGAATTGAGCTTAAGACTTGAACATGCGCTAAGAATTTACTGTTACAGGAGATAATAATTTTATCTATAGGCAACTTACGAAAGTGAGTTTCATATCAGTGTTGCACTGCTTTTTTAGTCCCTGACCCGCGAAATACTCAATTTCTTTTCATGTATCAAACTTTATAAGTGATCATAGCTAAAAAAGCAACATAAAGGTTTCACTGTTATGCATATTTCACTTTTATAAACGTTTTGTTAAAAAAGAATTCACAACCAAGTGTAGAAAGAACTTTTTAAAAAAAGATTGAAAGCTTAGTTTCGTAAATGTTCAAAATGTTAACATAAACAATAATAATTACAAACTAAACTAAACAAGTGGGCCTTATCTAATTTTGAGTAGTACATATATATCGAAAATATAATATGCAGCGCATGCTCATTAGCTGAAATGAAATAATAATAAGTTAATTTTCTTATACCTTGTTTTTGTTTCCTCAAGTTCGGCCTTTATGGTTTTCAATTCCCTATTAGCTTGCTGAAGTTGTTTCATTATCTCAGGTTCATTTGTCTGTAGAAATTTAGAACCAATCTTGTGTTTACTGTTAACGTCGTTTTCTTGTTTCTGTATTCGAATCTTGAAATCCCTTAAATAGCTGATTTCTTTATCTTTCTTTTCTATTTGTTGTTGCAAATTATTTAGCCTTTCATCAGCTTTCAACTTTTTACTCTGTAAATCTACCGTGGGGTGTTTGTTTTGCTTTAATTCATCATTTTCTCTTTTCAGAATCTCAGCGTTCTGTCGAAGAATACGATTTTCTTCTTTCAGTCTGGCGTTTTCTGCTGTCAGATCTTTCTAAAAAAAAACAACACAAAACATTAAATCATACTTTATCGTAAGGCAATACCATACATTTAAACAAATAATACTCGTACATGGTTTTGTAGTTGACAAAATAATTATTGTCACCCGATACGTGCGACTGACAAAGAGGCAACTGTCATGGCGAGATAAAAATTCCTACCACTGTATGAAATCAAAGTCAAAAACTTCAAATGTGTATAGAATTTGTGAAAATTTTGGATATAGGCTCGTAAATCCAACGATGTCTGCGAATCAACATTTTACGTTTTGGTGACTCAAAAAAGCCAAATCGCACACAATTCAGGTCAAGAGTTAGCACCTCACTGGACAACGCTTGTGAAAGGGTTTGGACTAATTAAAACTGGGCGATTTTTTTCGGGGTCGTAACCACGTCGGCCAGGCCCCTGTTTTATCGGGCGTCTAGCCGGCATGCACTCGATATAAGTCATTCACATAATTCACCGGAAATCAATCTGTTGCCTTTTTGTGCCTTAAATCGGAACTTCAGCTAGAAGAGTAGACGAGGTTAATATCCTATTTACATACTGTAGAATCTCGACAATTAGCGTAAAATCGAAAATAAGCGTATTCTGAAAATAAGAGCATATTTCTCTTACGGAAAACTAATACCTGAAAGTAAGCGCATTATCGTCCCTTACAGTTAAAATTTATCTTAAAAATAAGCGCATACCCGTCCCTTACAGTTAAAATATATCCGAAAAATAAGCGCATAAATGCATCCCTCCTTAGTTTAGTAAATTAAGGTGAAGTAAGCCGGTAGCCAAGTTGGTCTTCGATTTAAAGATAATTACAGTATACCTTTTTCGGTAACAATGAGCGATAAAAGGAAAGAGTTAGTGGTGAACAACTCGCATCTCGCATAGCTATTCTCGGAGTGGACCATTTATTCTTTTGTTTGAGTACAATGTAAAAACGTACTATAATTTGTAATGTTTGTTTGGGATTATTTATGTTACTTGAAGCATCGTGGTTTTCTTCGTATCAAAAATACGTTAATAATCAGTCAATCTAAGCTATAAGCGCATATAAAAAATATAAAAGGCGGCTTAAATATAAAAGCATATCAAAAGTAAGCGCATATTCGGAGGCTTTAATATATACGCATATAAATAAGCGCATTAAAGCGTCACAGATTCAAAAATAAGCTCATTTTCGAGATTCAACAGTATTATATAATAATCGCATAATCCGGTAGGTCATCCTTCACTAGGATACATTTTTAAATACGAGTGTAAAAACCTGATTTGGAAAAAACACGCAATATGATTTCTAAAAGAAAATGCTTGTTCTAATAATTCTCTAAAAGGGATGTTTTTAATAAAAAAGCATAGTGTTAATGCTAATTAATGCTTAGTTGAGAAACAACTAGAAACATTTACATTTATGAGATCATCCTTCAGTTCAGCTTTGGCATGTGTTATAAGCTCTGGTAATTCAGAAAGGAAAGTAATTAATCGGTGAAGATTTGAATGTCGACCGTCAGCTCGAACGTTTTCTGATTCTTGAACGTTTCTAGGTGCTTGTAATTTTCTCTCACGATCGTGCCCGTCACTTTTCCCTCCCCCGGAACTCCTATATGAAATTGATAGTGTTTATTACAAATGATAGTATGCAAAATATAAGTTGCTTTATTAACTAACTGTTATGTATATTTGACTGATATTGATCACGATCAAATAAACGTCTGTCTCTTTCTTTTATTTAAGAGTCTGCGATGTTTTGAAAACCGTATTTCAATAAACTATAGTCGAAGCTCAGCAGTAGAAATTTTGATTGCAGTATATTAGTTGTTCTTAATTACCTGTGTGGCAATTAGTATGATTATTTTATCAAACCGCTTTACATACAAAGGCATGTATGGTTAACTTAAACATACTTATTTGTTTTAGTCTAACGGTTCCCTGACTGGAAAGACCCATTTAACTATTGCTAGGACGAAGCATAACTATGTCGTAATTACAACCCTATATTTTCCCGATGCAAAATCAATATATACACTCGTCAAAAGTTATAAGTGCACACTTTTCAATTTTGATTATCTCAAAGTAAACTTATTCTAATTGAATGAAAGTTTGACATAATGTTAATTATGATCAAACAATAATATTTTTTTTGAAAACCGTGCATATGTTTTACGTATTACGTCATCCACGTCGGCATAAGCTATTTATGCGTTATCCCCGTGCTGCAATCGAAATTAATTTTTTTACAATCGTATTTGTTTTTCTCATGTCCACTGACTCCAGACAAACACGAAAAACACACCAACAAATTGCAACCATGGAACTGTTGACGTCAGCAGACTACGACATTGCCGTCAAAATTCTTTTCACTGGCACAACTTCAAATTTGTTGTAAAAAATCTTGACGGTTTCCGTAAATGCAAAAAAAATACCTTATTTTTGCATATTTTATTAATTTAGGAGGAAAATCAAACGACATTATTTTCTAGATTTATTACGTTGCTTACGTTGAACGCTGACGTTACTCAATAACGTCATTAAATATTTACGTAAAACAACGTAAACTCGAAAATATTAGTGTAACATTTGTTGGATAAGTGTCCAATAAATAAAAATTTAAAACTAAAATTTATAGGAATTCAATAAACTTTAAAATCGAATTATTCGAAAATGACGTTTATTCGGTCAAAAAGCGTGTCCGAAAACTGGTCAATTTTATCGAAATGAATACATTTTTTTCGATCGGAAAGGTTGTTACACATCTATTATAGAGAATAGCATCATCCCAAACTGCTAGACAATTCAAAACGTTTTGGCATAAAACATTGTGAACAAAGTGGAATTTTCTCCTTGAAATCCTGTAAAAACGTTATGGATAAAATAGAGAAGTGTGCGTTGGCTCATCGTGCCCATTACAAAGCTACAGGGAGCTATTTCAGCGCAATGGACTGACAAACCGTAGAATTTCCTTTAAATGTACATGCAATTTAAATTATACAGAGATGAGAAAACGATCACAAATGATAGCCGATGCAATGATAATTAACTTGAGAATAGATGTATGAGTACAAGTAAGCTAAAATGTTATTATTTTTTAATCTGGTTAAGCAGACTTAAACTTTTTGGTGTGCTTTAATAGAATATTTATTCTTCTTCATTGTAATTTACACTATTTTGAAAGGTTCAATCAAATAATTTGAAAAATCAACATTTATCAAGTGTGCACTTAGAACATTTGACTAGTGTATAAATTACAGGAAAACTATTTTGCATTATTAAAAGTGGTAAGACATATCAACATGTTGTTTTATATGCCATAGTGAAAGACCTTGAAGATTTGTTGTGTTAATGATTCCCTGGATCGTTTAATTATTACACCCGTTCAACATTTAAACTCCTTACCTTTTGTCACTCATTGATATTGCAGACTGTTGTAGTACTACCGACGAAGATCGATGGCTTAAAACAAACGTAATGTAATCCATTTAATGATTTCCGATTGAAATTTGTCTTTAAATAAAATAAGTCTTTTGTCAAGTCAATTTACTACAATATACATGTAAGACTTGCAATGAATACGTTTAAAACATTCTTGCATCGAATAACCCAATGTAAACACAAAAAATGAAGGGTAGACCTAAAACAAATTGCAATGAAATAATTAATTCTGTCTACCATTATGATTAATAAGTAACATCTTTGACAAATGATGGTATAACTTTATCCTTCTGAAAATTTCTATACTTGACATAAAGTAATCGTAAACATAGACAAATTGATAAAAAATATTGAAAAAACAAACCTTTGTTTGCTAGTGCTATCCTTTTAATTTTGAAATTAAAATTCGAAGAGAAAATGGCTTTGAATTCCGAGAATGTGATTTACTTCCGTGTTGCATATTAACGATCACTTATCCATACAGATATCGATGTTCTGATAGAGGAATTTCATGTTGTGTTGATGTGTTTGTGTATGGGCCGGAGACCTACATCACAATAAACTATTGAGTTCAGTTTGAGTTATCGATCCTAAATTACAATTATATTGTATTATAATTTTGAACAATATATGAATACAGAAAAATACTTAAATCATTCATTGTTAATTGGTTTTGTTTTGAGATATTAGTTTGTATGTGGCATTATCGAAAGGATGGACTTCAAGTGGAGAAAAACTTACTTAAAGCAAATAAAATGTGTACTACCACACGACTTGAATAACGCCAATAACTCTAATTATGCATAACTTAGCAATACTTTGGCATTATAATAGCAATAGCATTACGTACTTTTCCCGAAGTAATGCACTGAACTAGAACTGTTACATTAGCATCAGCGTTCAGAAAGTTAATATTTAATATAAAATTTGGCTGTTCAATCAGATAATATTGTATTAACTTAGATAAAGACAATCTGTAAGTAAATGTGTATAGAAAGTTACATGTCAAAGTGTTAACTACTCATGACCAATTGAATGATATATTGCTGATCTGTAATATTGAGTCAAAAGTTTGGAAGCTTTTTTAAATGTCATCATTTTGTTTCGGTGTTGTTAAACTGGACCAAAAACTAAATTAGCGCAAGTAATTCTCCATATAAATAAACTGTAGTATGTGATGTATTGTTCTTCATTGAAACTGTGCTAATACCAAGTCAAAAAGTCATATCAAACTCGTATTATTCTCTAATTTCAAATGCATGACAAAGTAAGGTTAACATCTTATTACCTGAACCGACTATTATAAGAGGTTGATTGTTTGTCACCAAAGCAGTTGTTGGTACAGAAAAGGAATGATACATGGTCATTAAAAATCTGTTCTTTCCTGTAAGGTTGAATAACAGTTAGAACAATACTACTACCCGTATTTTTCACATATTCAACATATTCAACATCGCTAGACCTGTTATTATATTAAAATGCTTTTTTTATCGTTAGAATATTTTGCATCTTATTTATTACTGTTCTTTTTATAACGTAACAGTTATTTCCTTTCCTCTCGTCAGGATCATACAATCTTCTTCAGCAAAATGTATATCGTTGTATTACTGGATGTATAGTTATTGTCTTTGCCAGTATCTGACACCAAGTAAACATAGTCAAGATTTTAAATTTTTGGCGATAAGAACTAACCGTTTACTGTGAAAACATTGAATCAAAAAACGAAAATACGATTAAAACTAGTCAACTTACAAGTCATGCATAAACTTTAAACTATATGTTGCGAATAGTATACACTAAAATTATTATTCGTCTATACAATATTCAGAAAATAATAAAAAAAATAAGGAATAGAGAGTCTGCACACCAAAACCTTCACACATCTGCTGAATTATGATCTTTTTAACTTTCTTCATAGTTATCACTATACACTTTGACTTTTTCTACGTCTAGAAACGTGAACGTAATTATGCCTCCATTCCTTGAGCAACACCTTTACAAAGAACAGGTCCGTTTAGATCAAGCAACAAAACAGGCCAGACCACATAGTCTATTCTGTCTCCGCCTCTTGTATAGGACTTGTAGTGGTCTTTGTTGAATATGTCATGACGATGGATGTCGGGGCCGAATACCACTGGCGGATCATGCACCTTTAAATTGAAATACATATAATATAGCGTTGGAAAACAATGGATGAAAAGTCAGCATGCGGGTTTTAATTGTGATAAGGGAGTTGTGTTGAATAAAATATAACGACGACCCGCTATGACTGGTAAAAATTCTAAAAACAAGCTTTCTAAAGTCAAGGCTTTCTCCTGTGCCTTTTCATATATGGGGACGCATGCAGGTGTTCCCATTTTTAAGCTTGTAATGTAATATATGAGAAAACCATATTTATCCAGCAGTAATGACATAAATTAATAAATGGATTTGAATTATTATTGATACTTCAGTCAGAATGGATTAAACATGGAGTAAAAACAAGTGAAAATCGATATTATCTTTTTGGCATCTTATTTTTTGAATTTGCTTTAACTAAATTCTAAACTGCATTTCAATTTTTAATAAATAAATTATTTGTCATAAAATTCTAAAAGTTTCTGTGTATTTGTTAAATTTGTATTATCAGTTCAAAATGTTAACAGAAACATAGTGCTAAATTTGCTAAATTGTTTTATTTTACTTCTTCGATTCCTTATATTACATACCACCATCAGCCAGCATACTTCAAAGCATTCCTTGACAAAATTTGGTATTTGTTTTGCAAAGGATGTTTTATTCATTGTACTCCAGTACTCCTAAAATACAAGGATTTCAAAATATATTTCCAATGTAAAGAACATAGCATGTTACTAAAAGAATCGGTCGACAATACTTTTAAGATAATTTAGCACAATTAAGACTAGGACAGAGCGGCTTAAGAAAGTAATCGTAAGTTGAATGTCTTCTGGTATTTGGGTAGCTGCAAAGTGACAGACGACACCGACTTGCTACAAGCTAATGCTAAAAGTCTCCTATATTGTTGAATAAAAGAAAATGTCTAGAAAACAAGTTAGTGGAGACTCTTTAATAATAATGATTCATGTTTTTCAACCTCCTGTCCTGACTCGGGGTCATCAGGACATATAAAATAGTCAAATTAACAGTAGGTTAATATGTCTATGGACCTTGTAAAGACCCTTTCCATAAAGTTCTGCTACTGCTTTTCTGATATCTTTTGCTTGTTTATACACCATTGGCGAACATTCTTCTCCCTAGAAATTAAAAGATAAAATAAATACCTATATGTATTAGTTCTTTTGATAGTATGCCACTTCATTTATACATGTATTTTCATCTTATTCACAAAAAAAATTGCAAAATATATTTAATTTATGTTACAATTAGTTGACAGTTGAAAAGAAACATTAAGTTTTTGACAAACATTGGCTATGTTTTTTTATTTTGTGGTCATAGACATTAGTAAGTTAAGACAATCACTTAACTGTAGAGTGTGCTTAGTTTTAGCTTCTTTTTCATTTGTTAAATGAGTTTGTTTATAAATATTTAGTGATTTTATTTTTCTAATTTTAATAAACAAAGGCAATAGCATTATTTTTATAACCTTTAAAAGTGTTGCTTGTAGGTTAAGCATCTGATTAGCTGCTTCTGTTTTGCAATACTCCATTGTTCCCTACAAAAGTGAAAACCACTACTAATATTTGCATTGAAAAGGAATGCAATGTAACTTGAAATATCTTAAACATGAGTTATGCGATAAACAAAAAGGGTTTACATTTTTGACAGTTTTTTCGAGAGGTTATTTTTTCATACAAATTTTGTTTATGCTTAGCTATATTCTTCACCAACAATATTTTCTTCAGTACTTGTATCGTCTTTTCTTCACCCCTATATGTCTCATCTATGATTTCGAAAGCGTCTGTCCACTGACTGTCGTAAAGCTCCTGATAACGTTCTGAATTTTTTGTTGGCCGGTTTTTGTCACTAAGATCGGCGATGTTGGGATTGTTGTCAGTAAGTTTATCGCCTATCGCCCGGCTTAATCTGGAAGAATCAGCGGCTTTAAAACATAAATTTTCAATTATTAAAATAAAATTACAGTCGTTTGTAATTATTGTTAATTAATATCGATTCGAACACATTAAAACTCGCGTGTATTCGTTCATAACTAGCAATCAATTAGAGTGTTGGACGAGTAGTTGTTCATTTGAATGCGGTTTTACGTTTTATACTTAATTAAAACCCGTATGCTTTTAATTAGAAACATGAAATTAATTAACTGGTAAAGTTCTGCTAATTTTTGTGTGATAGGATGCTGAGATATAGCTGTTAAGTTGTATGAAATAGATGAAAAGTGAACTTTGAAAGCCGCCGAACACAATACATATGAAAATATGGCAGACTCGGTTTGATTAAGCCTGTTCACGGGAAGGAATGAAAATGCATATAACTGCCGACGCCGCCCGGTCCCGGGTTAAGCGCAACTCAAATATTTACACCAGTAAAAGTACAATTTTGATCCACCTCAAAACGATTGTATGCATGGTTAACATGGAACCTTCAACGTGGTCTTTTCAGACTGACACTATTCCATGATCACCATTCCATGATCATGAAAGTTCTTTATTGACTGTTTGATTATGGTATTTGATTATTCAAACACATTCATAAAAGACACAAGTTAAAACTGTCGCTTTGATCGTTTGCTACAGTTAGAAATGTGTTAAACAAATAAAATCCATATAAACCTAGTTTTGGTATCGTCGAGTTCTTTTTGGGTATTTGTTAGCCGGACCTTAGCGTCGGTAAGCTGCTGTTGTAAAACTCCATACGAGTCTAACTTGTTTTCGAGTCCCGAGTCAATATTTCTATTTGCAGAAGTAAACTCATTTATATTCTTTAATTCCATTCTAAGGCTAATTATTTCTTGCTCTTTGTTTTCAATATTATGTTGCATGAATTGAATCCTTTTCAGAAGTTCTTCTTCAGTTGTTTTTGAATTTTCTTGCTCAATATTCAAATCTTCTTTCAGTGTTTTTTGTTCATGGAGCAGCTCATCTACTTTATTTTGAAGGTTTTTATTACGCTCTCGCATTATAAGTGTGTCTCCTTGCGTTTTTAATTTTCGCTCGTGCATCAAATCCTTTTTCAGTTTGTCGATTTCTTGGAGCAGTTGTTGCATTTGAATATGATCTGTATTTCTTTCGTCAAATTTAAGATATTCATTCTTCTCCGGCAAACATGTGCTATTTATTGTCTCTTTTGTTTGTCTTAACATCATTTCATGACACATGTCCTTGTTCAGTTTTTCTTTCTCTTGCAGCAGTTGTTTTACCTGTTCTTTAAGTTCAAAAGTTTGCTTTTCATGTGTTTCACATACCGATTTTAGACTAATATTTTCCTTGCTTACTTTAACAAACTTTAACTGATAACAAATATAGTCCTGTTTATATCGTTCTGTGGTGTTCCTTTCATTTTCCAGTTTTTCAAGTAAGTGTTTATTTTCACGATGCAGTTTATCCAGTTCATTTTGAAGCAGTATTGGTTTTCTCTGCGTTACATTTTCACAGTTTAGACAATTAAGCCTTGTTTGTGTCAACTGCAGATCAGCATTTCCCTCATTTTGTTTTCTGGGTTTATCGTAGATTTCCACTTTTCGTCTTACATTTTCTTGACTTTTGTAATTTTGACTACATAGTTCTTGAGCATTAGATTTAGAAGTTTGTCTGTTTTCGTTGACAATAGTTAAGTGTTTGCTATTATTTTGATCAGTCTTTTCTGTCTCTCTAAAATCCTTATAAAATATGTTTTCTTCTTTCTCCGACTTGTGAATAATCATTTGTTGTTTTTGAATTTCGTCTTGTAATGTTTTAACAATTTCTTGCTCATTCGATATACACCTTTTGAGCCTCAGGTTTTCGCGCAGCAATTTATCAACTTGTTTGTGTAAGTAAGAGTTACTGTTATAGCTTTCTTCATAATTTACCGAGGCCATTTCATGCTTCATATGTTCTGCCATATTTTCTAGGCGATAACGTAAAACTAGTGTTTCAAGAGTAAGACTCTGTTTAGGCCTTTATTAAGAAGTTCTGTCTTATTTTGTCCAATGATATTGTGTGACATGGTACTTTAGTTTTCTTCTTTCAATTCATTGTTGTCAAAAAATTGTGATCCTGAACTATCCGCAAACTCATAACTCTGAAATGTTTAAAAGTATCTGCTTTGCATCCGAATACTGCAATACATGTACATCATAATAAATCATTATGTATAAGGCATACAATGTACATGATCTGAGTTGAGATAAATTTGAAAACAAAATGTTGACCATGCAATTATCTGTATGATACATTAAGCGTAGAAACATAGAACCATTCATACATGCCCAGGAATTAAGAATCACATGACGACTTTGCAAAAAATGCTTCTTGTGTGTTTTCTATTGTAAATATCAGTCTGAGATTAGTAGGAAACTGTGTACGATTGTGAAAAGAAGTGAAAATCGAAATGTATGCATGCACGTAAGTTCAACGAATGGTTCTCAACACTTTACAACTTTTCTAAGTATACACCTTCGTACTTGGGCATTACTGGCTTGATAATTGAGCTATTGCTCTAAAACTTTCAATAAAACATGCAATAAATACTAACTGATTTATTACCAAAACATTATTCAAAATGACAAACAGGTGACTGCTCATAGTCATTTACAACACTTACACCCACAGAATACAAATTTACAAAATCAGTTTATAACCCGTACGACCACCTTCAGCGGTAAACGGTTTAATCGCGAAAATGTTTGTGAAGCCGATTTTTTTTCTTCGTGGTTGATCAGTTATAATGCTGTTGGCTGGGGTGTCTATGCACAAGAGGACTGAAGCACTTTTAATCCACGGGAACTTAAATTCTGAGAAATACCAGCGAAAAGGCCTTGTTCCGGTTGTCCTTCCACGTCTTCAAGCACAGAGGCGCATGCAGTTAATGAATAATGGTGCACCCTGTCATCGTTGGGCGAACACCACGTTTCATTCAGGTGAACACCGTCAGAATATTTCCATGGTGCACTAGATCTTCGGATTTAAATCCAGGTGAAAATTTGTGATTTGATCTTTAAAGTAGCGTACAAAACTGGAGAGACCAACCACGCAATCTTCGCCAACATGGAAATGCACTTTTTCAGGAATGGGCTAAAGATTCCCCCAAAGGAGTCATTCAGAACTGTATTGGCGTTAATAAGATCAATGTATCTTGCTGTTATGTGCGCTTTTGGCGGTCATACAGTTTATTAACTGACGTGAATTTGTATTCTGAGGGTGCCAATACTCTAAATGATTGTGAGCAGTCAGCTGTTTGTCAATTTGAATCATGTTTTACTAATAAATCAGTTAGTTTTCAATTCATACTTTATTGAAAGTTTTAGGGCAATTATCAAAAACGCCATTTAATGAGAAACATGAGAAATACTCCTTAAATTTTGTGCATTACCCCTCCCGATAATCATGTTTGTAACCCCGTAGAACGAGTTATGTTATATTCTTGCAAATTACAGTGTATGTCATATTTAGAACTGCAAAGTTATTCAATTACTTAAATTGTACTAAAGCTTTGTTTCTTTCTGTATATCCGTAACATTTAATGTCGCACAATAAATTTCTGATAAATTAGTTATTTAATAACGGTGCGCGGCATCATGATTTCTTCAAGAACCTCAGAAACTCTAAGATGTATGTTGGTAATAAAAGTATAAAATACATTGCCTTTTGTATTTTACCTCGGGGAAACTTTCTATAAACGATTTTTAGTCGAAACAATACTTACAATTATACGCCTGTCTCTGCTTGTCTTTTGTCATATCATAAAAAAGAACATGCATCATTAAAAAAACAACATAAATTCAACAAGATGAAAATGATCTTCAATATACAATCGTTGAGGATAAGAAAGAAAATTTTACTCAGTCTTGACAACGAGAATGTTTATCGTTTGCATGAGCAGTCGGATAGACTAAATTGTCTTGTTTCTACGAGCCCACACATTCGTGCAGCATGATTACAAGTTGGTTAAATTAAAAGATTGTCGCCTTTGTCCACACAGAAAATAACTTTTTAAACCTTGTCCATAATGAATTTCAAAACACTGCACACATACTATCACATAAGGTTTATATTGCTATACATGAAGAAATTAAATTGTCCTATAGGTAAATACAGGTTATCATGGTTTATATGCTTTTTGCATGTACAGTGGCCCCATGGGACACAACGGAAGATGTGTTTGGATTGTGAATTATAAGAGCAATTTTCACATATGTTTAAAACTACACTATCAACAGGTAGGCCCTAAAGGGAACACTGAACTGAATATTGTGAGTAATTATTTTTATTCTTTTGAGCGGAATGTGCTTTTTTGACACTAAAGACAAGGTACCAAACTTCAAAATTCAAAAATTCAACATGCAAGAAAAAACATAATTTTAGTTTGACACCTCATATTTTCAAAAGAAATGTACCTTAAATAAAATCATGTTTTTATTTCAATATTTCAGAAATTCTCCCATTAATTATTCTCTCACTTAATATTCTTTCTTCTGATACATGTCTGGAGAGAAGAGAGACAGAAGGAGGGAGAGAGAGAGAAAATGAGATAGATAGAGAGAGAAATATATACACACCTAATTACATGGACACAGTAATCCGAAGCCTTTCCCTGAAATCGTTTTACTTCCTTGTCCGAAATTTGTTAAGCAATTGTAAATTGTAAGATACTCGTATATCTGTTCAAGTATATCTGATAAATAAATGAAACATGTTATGTCGGACATAAAAACTTATCTGAATGAATGATTAAACCCATCTCCCACAGAGTGGTTTTCTGATTCGCTACCTCTACAGCTTTCTGTGTTATATTAGACGTCATAACTTCGCCATACTGAGTTGTGTATTCCGTTCTTCAAAATAGGAAAATTTCCTTCGCTCTTCTATGATCATTACGACATTCTTACGCCATTCATACATTTACAATTGCGTTACAGTTCTATTGTTATTAATACTATATTTTTTGTTTAGTGTATTTAAATTTGTTTTTGGCGTAAATGGCATATAATAAATAAAACGTATTGACGGTATGCATTCTGTAGGTCTGATCGACACATCGGCATAGTCGAACTTGGCTTTTGTAATACAAGTTTCTTCAGATTTTTCCATCTTCACCTCACACTCATGCAAAGTACTTATAATATTGCATGAGTGTGAGGTGATGGAAAAATCTGTCACTGAGATTGAACTTTTTTGCGGAAACGAGCCCCTGCCGAGTTCCCACCCCAAAACAGTTCACCCGAGGTGACAGATTTTTCTATCTTTACCGAATGTCTCATGCAAGTTACGTTTCGTGCCTTTTACTGTTTATAACTTTTGTGTACAAACTAAATTTTGTTTCCTGACGATAAAATATATACGTTAACGCAAACCTTATTTTTTAAATGACTTCACTAACTTAAATAAATTACGTCAGATACGTGAAGACGTGACACCATTCGTGTAGCACGCAAACGTTATCTTTTCCCTAGGGAAAAGATATGATATTCTTTCCCCGGTTACATACTGAAATACATATCCAGTATGCAGGAAATAGTTTAGCATCGATATGCCGCCGGACTTTCCTTGTATTGCGGACATTCAACTGGCTTAGTAATAAGCAAATCAGAATAGAGACAACGCAGATCACAAAGTTTCCTCTCACACCGAGTCAGTTTAGAATAAAATATCAACAGCTTATAATTATAATATGTTAAAAAATCAAAGAAACAAACTCTAATATCAAAAAAAGAACCTAGGAGTTTGGCGCCTTGGTTAGACCCACAACAAATTATATTTGCCATTACTGATTTTAACCAGGTTTCAGGGTGAATCATCCCTACACATCACACGCCTGGTCACAAGCATGTACAAATTGCCTTGGTAAATTACTTTGTCCGTCCGCCTTCTCGAGAGTCTTGCAAGCAAAACATGCAAAAACACAAAAGAAAGGTAGGTAGTGTCAAACAAACAAAATGGATATGGTCTCGGCGACCGTTTCGAGATGGAACTCTTTGATTTAGGCCACGAAAGCAGGAATAACACAGAGCGTGTTGCTAAGAAGCGTGTTTTCTAAGAAGCCTTCATGAACTCTTACACAAATGGCTTCGTCTGAGAACTAAAGAGTATGCAAAACGATCAGCTGTTGAGCGGACAACCACTAAGCAATCCGAACATGTTGTTTTACAAATTTTGCGTCTCTTTGAGATTTTTACAATGTTAAAATGCTTTAGAAAAGCGAACAAGTTATGGCCGATGGTGCATGTGAGAGATCATCATCTAAACAGGAGACTTTACATTTACTTTAATAGTAAATCATATTAGTTTCACGTTTCTAAGTGGATTAAGCGCTTCGCCTCGGTCGATCCCCATATAGATCAAACTAAAATGCAATAAATAAATAACTCAAAATCAAAAGCAGTTCTTGTGTCATAATTTATGAATACGACTTCATTTCAATGTACTGCAGATACACTTATACGATTATCTTACTAAACTTTTTAAAAATTTCTCCTCATGGAATTGCAGTACACTCCAAATTTAAAACATTATAAGATACATGCATTTTTACTCCTTTTTCAAAAATAAATTGCCATTGAAATCTCCTCGTGTTTTCGTAAGAGTAGGACATTTAATCAAGGAAGGGATAAAACCAAACATTACAAAATCGACCGTTAGTTTTGTAAAGATGTTAAAAAGTAATCGGACGTGATAAATTTGTCTGAACTTTAGACTGTTTGCCCATTACCAGATAATGTCCTTTTGCTCACAGTTTTACTGTATTTTGAACTTCAGACACATAGAATTTATTTAGCATAATTATATGCTATTATTTGTTGCATATTCTAGCTATTAATGTTTAACAACTAGTAATACTTAACTTATAAAGTATTTCATATGGTGTATAGACGTATATCTAATGAAAAAAAAACACATTAACAGTATAATACTTTATTGAATTCCAATAAAAACACCTTAAATTAAGCATATTCTTTGTTTTCATCACAATAAGTTGAAAAAGGCAAACATCATACACATAATTTTTGAAATCTATCGTGTTTTCAGTAGACTCTTACTATTTGTCTTCACTACTTCCGTAAAACGTACGTTTGAACGTCAATATGTAAGACATGCATTAATCATTTGTAGGGAAATTTATTAAATTTTACATATTCGTTGGTGTAAAAAAAACTACATAATTATATTTCATATATCTGAAAACAATTTCAAAGAACTTGAAGTAAGTGATGTTGTAAATCTTACCTCACACAAGCAGAGGAAAACAGACCCGCTTTGATGATTCTTTAAAAACTTTCTGATAGGTGAAGTTAAACAGTGCCATAAACTTAAGATAAAAACCAAACACACTCCTGGATCTTTGAAACTTTCTATTGAACATTTGATCTCATACACACATTCGAAAACTTTACAACCTGATAAGGAAAATGGCGGATTCTATTTTTCCTGTCACAATCCGCAATCAATTATCATCTTAACTATTTTGATAAACTATTGAATTAGTCTGAAATCTATCAATTTGTTACACATTTCTAGCATTAACTGAATGTCTAAAGGGGAAAAGCTCGAATTACGCCGATTTTCTCCGGCGGCTTTCCCCGTACTAGAATTCAGTATATATTAAAAGGCGTGCACATTAATAATCAAAAGAACACTTTAAATTGTAAAAAAAGCAACCGAGGTGGTCTCATCTGTGCAAATACCGTGTGCTAAAAGATTTTTATCTATTACCAGAATGTCTTTATATGAAACGTCAAAAAAGTATGTTATGACTTTTTTTACACATATAAAAACAATACATACAATGTCCTTGATTTTATAACCATGTAATTTACAATGTCAACTCATTTTTATCCAAATTATATTATAATTTATACAAAGTAAAACACTGTTAAACATTGTGTAGGTAGAATACGATATATGTATTCTCGTATATAACAAAACATAAAATGACCACACTAATTATATTGAACATGATACAAAGCATGAATTTGACAACTTCAGATGAACTTGTAAAAACCACACCAAATTTCGTCGATATGTTTGTTTTGATCTCAAATTTTTGTGAAAGAAATACATATCCGTAAGTATAAATCGAACTCTTTCAGATACACCATCAGCATTAGAGTTTATAACAAGTATTCAATTCGTAATGCAAGCAGCAAAGGGTGCATGTATACAAGAAAATTATCAGTCTATTAATATTCAAATATGCCCACTCTGTAATGCTTGCTTTGTAAATATATGACGGCTTTGTTTAACAGCAGCATTTCAAAAATGACAAAAGTCATGAGTTGTTGTTAACGTTTTAAGACTGTAATTATTATCTTCCACTATCAATACATCGACATTGAATAAAATGCTCAGGATAAATCCTTTTCCGTGCGTAACACAATCTTTACTGTTACTTTCCTTGAGCAACCCCTTTGCAGAGAACTGGTCCGTCTTGGTGGAGCAACAAAACTGGCCAGACAACATATTCGACTCTGTCCCCGCTTGTCGTGTAGGCTTTGTAGTGGTCCTTGTTGAAATCGTCATAACGACGAATGTCGGGGCCGAATTCGACTGGTGGATCTTGGACCTTTGAAAAACAATTGATTTTCAATCGTTTATCATGTATTTCTTATCAAATCGCAACTTGAAGCGATTATTTCAAGTTAATATATTCAAGATAGATGAAAAGGGAACTTTGAAAGAACCGATCACGACAAATATGAAAATATTGCAGGCTCGGTTTGATTGAGCCTGTTCATGGACAGTAATGGGAATGCATATTACTGCCCACGCCGCCTAGCCCCGGGTTGAGCGCAACTCAGTAATTACACCAATAAATAGTACAATTTCGATCCATCCCAAACGATGGTATGCATATGGCGGCACATGCGATCATCCAATTACACCCTAGCATGTATTGTAACCACGTATTTAAAATGTTGCATTATCCTTTGTTTGATATCAAACCTTGTTACATGCAAATTACCCATAAAAACTTCAGCAAGGCAAATGCTTCAGATAACCAACCATCAAATTTTATCTAAATCTTTCTTTTGACTATGGATTAATAACTATACAATTTTTTATGACAAAAGGGATTTTCTTTGGGTTTATTTCCTAGTCTGCGTATATAACTTTTTCATACATATATCTTTCGCGTATACCTGTCTGGCAAGCATGACTTCGTACATCAGATAAATTTATGTTAATGCCAAAGAGCAGATAATGTACATAAATATACTATGCTGAACTAGAGAAGTGGACGCAGTGGCGGCTAAGTTAGCAAAAATGGTCATTCTGTATTAGAAATTATAATGACAAATTGCATTATAATATGAAGTAATAGGTATTTGCCGTCCGTTAACTGTCCGTCTTTATATTGTGCAAGAATTTGTGCAATCCAATGTATTTTGGTTACAGATATGTGGTTGTAAGCGAATATCAATTTGCATACAATGTTCATTACTAAAGTTAATTACTGGTGTACATACCGCCATAAGCCAGCAGATTTCAAAGCATTCCTTAACAAAATTTGGTATTTTCTTTGCAAGTGATGCTTTTTCTGGGTGATAGTTACTCATTGCTGCCAAATATACCTGAAATAAACAATTTATTTATAAAATCTTATAAAATATAACGATGCTTAAGAAATATGCTTACATGTACTCACCAAAATCATCAAAAACATTCTTAATTGTTTTATGTTTTTTCTTATCACATAGTGAATTGTCAAACGTTACTCAAACAATGATTAATACTACATTCGCCTCGGTCAACAGATAGACGATTTTGTAAACTGCAATCAATCCCCTATACTCAACACATAGGCATAAAATCAATGCACTTACATTCATATCTGACATACTTACATTGAAATACTTAAAAATTAATGTCATTTTCCTACCAATCGACTATTTGCATTAAAAAATTTCAGTTTCAGTTTTATAACATTCATGAGTTGGCGTTTGAGTCTTTTGATTTTTAAGATGTCCAGATTGTCTATACTATTTTTATTTGAAAAATACCGTATATAGTCCCTTTCCATAAAGTTCTGCTAGTGTTTTTCTACAGTCCTTTACTTGCTTAGTCATGTTGGAAGGAAGTTCTTCTCCCTAGAAAGAATATGTAGAGAAAACAAAAAAAGAGTAAAATAGAGTTTATTCACGAGTCAAACTGAGAAAATGCAGCTCCATCTTAAAAATTCAATCCTCTTGATTTGCATGATTTGGCTTTACGATAAAATTAGATCAGTACACACAATCACTTTAAGTTTTGCTAGACGTCCGTCTCGCCGAAACTAATGCTGATATAATGCCATGGACTAGGCGTTATGATCCCGTAAAATCTAACTGTATCGGTTATCTAACACTGAGGCGACCGCCTCGTTGAGCTTAAAACTGATAATGGCATAGTAGATGCTATAGTCATGCGCCAGTATCTATGAGCTTCAAAATCCACGATTACAGATATATGTCTCATATTAAAGGGCACCCTGTGATCACAGAAGATATTCGACTCAGTGCTGTGTGGTGGTCTACGAAAGTCTAAAATACTTCGATTCCGATTGTAACTTATCTGTAAATCATGAATCTTAATCCAGTTGGCTCGAAATTATTCATATATTGATGCTAGTGATTTATGCGCAGTATATTTTTCAAAGTAGGACGGACCAGAAAGATTAGAGTTATATGAGCCATGATTTTGTGTTTATTTTACGCAATGATATTTTGTCAAATCTTCTAAGAATAAGAACAATTTTGATGAAACAAAAGCGTTGCGATATTCCATACCTTTAGCAGTGTTTCTTTAATTTGCATCATCTGATTAGCTGCCTCAGTCTTGCAAAATTCAATTGTGTTCTACAACATATGAAATAATAAGAACTGATACGTATGATTTACCAGTAAAGCAAAATTTTGACAGACTGACTACCTTTATGAACTTTCTTGCACTTTGAACTGAATTAACAGTGTTATTAAAAATGGTCGTACACAAAAGCATGATTTATTTTTTATTGATAATATTCAAAACATGTTGGTCTGTTTCTTAAATTCCAGAAAATATTGGTATGATAGATATTTTAAAGACACCACTTATTTCCAAACATGTTATAAATACAATATATGCTGAATCACTTTTGCTGGCCATCCCAATAAATGTTGTCCAATCCACATGCAATGGTTTAAAACATAAATGTTGTCACAGGTACTAAACATTGGGTATTCATTGAACATATATTTTGAACCTAACTGTACATTAAAATTGTCGTCTTTTTGGACTGAGGTTCCTTACGGGATTTTTAGAATATTTATTGATAGTTATGCTATAATCATTCATTCAACACGTGATAATGTGCCCCTTAAAATCAGCAGTTTAGCATTAACCAATCATTCTTTAACTTGGCCGTTCACGAATCTTCTTTCTCGAGTACTTCGCCGAGCCAGCTTTTATTCGTGCAATGCGTGTGGCGGCAATATTTTGCATAAATTGATCGCCCACCCTTGCCTTTTGGGCAGTACAACATTTGTGTTCTTACAGAGCGTTTGAACGCTATTGTGGATTTAGGATTTTTGAAAGCGACGCTAGAGGTAGAATTTAATCTTGTTTTGTTTGTTATTTCTTAGATTTTTGGTAATATTTTAATTGTTGATTTCAATGTCTACTTGATTTTAAAGTAATGTTTTATGAAGCCCCTGTAGCTCAGTGGTAGAGCCGAGGCTTTGTAAGCGCTAGGTTGCGGGTTCAATCCCAGCTCGCGTTGTTAGTTTTGTTTTTGTTTTGTTGTTGTTTTGAGGAGTTAAATTTCAATTTAATAAACAAAACCTAATCATAGTAAATTGTTTTCAGTATAACCAGAGGTCAGTCATTTTATAATTTATGTAAATCTAGTATTTGTATTAGGGCAAATGATAATCAATGTTAAGCTATTATTAACTGATTAATATTATGTTCTACATGTCAAGTTGCAATGTCTATTTAGATATTTTATTATTTCATGATGTATTCAGGGTTTTGATTTAATGATTCTTTTTACATATAAGTTATTAGATAGTTTGGGGACACTTTTGTATTGCATATGTGTTGTCATTTGCAGCCGCTTAACACGTTAGGCAGGAGTTGCCAGTCGATTTACCCTTGGAGCTCTACTGGGCGAAGCATTGGCTGGGGTAGTCACGTCACTCAGAGCATACGTTACGTTATTGCCGGTTGGCAAACGTTACTGTGGTCCCACCGAAGCTAGGGCCTGTCCAGCATAAGGCGGAAGGTACCACTTGCGACAGCGCAAGAAGCAAGAGCAAGAGGGATTTACAGACAATTGAAACTTTCCCGGGGGCAGACAACAGTGTCAGGGAAGTGGTTATTACACGTATATCTTTGGGGTTGTTTACCCCTGATACAAAGGACAGCAAAGTGCCCCTGCTGTGTTGTTATACATCGTTACATCTGTGAGTTTTGTGAACCCCAAGTTGTAATACATCTTTCCAACTACGGTATTGTGGTGTCGGATATAGTGAACATTGGGTGAACACTAATTTATTGTAAATATATTAATACATCTGTGTGAAAGGACATCATCATTTGAATATTTCATTTTTTTCTCATTTATAAATATTCTTTTTATTTTCTTTTGTAAATAAATTGTTAAAATTTTCATAGTTTTGTGTTCGGGCGGAGTATCCCCCTCGGCCTATCCGTGACAAATGTACACAAAGACTAACCCCCCAACTTAATAAGGTTAGTCTCAATAAATCTGTATTAAACGCAAACAATTTAGAAGATGATTCTTAATGTTGTTTCACGACATTCCAAATCCGGAGGATTCTCAAAGCTATGTTTTATAAATTTTATTGGTGACTGTGACATGATAAATGTCATATGACGACAAATCTTACTATACCATGAGTATGGTCTTTAACTCAGTTATTGTCTTCTCTTCATTCTTATTTACAGCATCAATGATTTCGAAGGCGTCTGTCCACTGATTGTCGTAAAGCTCTTGATACCGTTCTGATATTTTTGTTGGACGATTTTTGTCGCTCAGATCCGCAATATTGGGGTTATTATCTGTAAGTTTGTCTCCCATGGCCCGGCTCAGTCTAAAATAAGAACCAAAGATCATAAACCTGAGTTTTGGAGATTAGTCTCAAATCTCAAGCATCTGAGTGGCTGAATTGGCGACTGGTATCCAGTTTTAGGTTTATGATCTTGGACAAACAACAGTATGAAGTAAGATCATAACTAAAGCAATAAAACAGTAATCAAATCGTGACCGTTGTCTTCTCAGTTTCTTTTAAAGATATTCCTTCCATTTGTTTTTACGAGATTACCGGATGCTTGTTCGACGTTATATACACTACTCAAAACATCTTAAGTGCACTATTGATAAAATGATTTTCAGAACTATTTGTTTGGATCTTTCAAAAGATTGTAAATTACAATGAATGAGCATCAAAATCTGCTGTAAAAAAATCAATTTCGATTTCCGCACGTGGATTACGCATAAATAGCGTATCACGACAAAAATGACGTAATACATAAAACAAATGCACAGCTTTCAAATAATTATTATCATAATGTCAAACTTTCTTTTAATTATGATGATTTTACTTGGAGATATTCAACATTAAAAAGTAGCACTTCGAGCTTTTGACAAGTGTACCTAAGACATACCGACATGCTTTTATCTTCCCTTAAACTTCTGCATCTACCGCTTTGTCCAGGATTAAATGAGCGGGGATCTTTAAAAGCTATCGAGCACGGAAAGTATTACAGCCTATGTATTATAGCGTCTGTGTATTGTGCAATAATGAAAATGAGTCGCTCAGATCAATATCTATACAAGCAAACAAGAGAAAGTTTATTTGATATTTGCAATCTATTTAATATCTAAATCTCTATTAATTTACAAGCGGGAAATACTATTCTGTTAATGTGTATTAACGTTTTAGAGAATTAAGAACCGTAAGATTAATTAAATGGTCGAAAAGAAAAACGATGTTTAAACATGCAATTGTCTTAGTTTGTGAACTAAGTTTATTGAAATCTTTATAGCTCTAAATGAAAATAATAAATCACAAACCTGGATTTTGTATCGTCCAGTTCTTTCTGCACAGTCTTCAGTTGCTCATTAACTTTAGCCAAGTGTTGTTGCAAATTTTCTTCTGTCTCGAAAGACCTCGAATCAACCAAAATACTTTGAGCATTATCTTCGTTTTTGTTTAAAAGTTGTGCCTTAATGATAGATATATTCTGATCCTGTGTAGCTATTAACTGTTGCATGTTCTTACGCTCTTCATCCATTTCCCGAATGCGTTCTTTGAAATGTGCGGATTCTTGAATCAGTGATTGCTTTTGATGAAGCAGTTCATCGATTTCGTTTGAAAGTCTTACATTTTCTTCCGACAAACGTTTAAGACTGGCTTGATGTTTATTCCTTCTAATCTCCTTTTCTTGTAACAACTCGTCTGAAAGTTTGTTTCGTTCTTGAAGCAGTTGTTGTACTTTCTTTTGAAGACTAGATATTGTCTCATCCAGCTTCTGTCGGAACTCGTCCATCTTTCTAAGACTAGCTATTTCCTTCTTTTGATCTTCTAAAATTTGGTTCATGTTATGAATTTGTTCTTCCTTTTTCTTTAGATTTTCCTGCTCATGCTTCAACTTTTCAATCAATATTTCTTGCTCAGATACTATTTTATTTCTTTCCTGTTCAAATTTCTGGATGTTTTCTATTTGAGCAAAGGATGTATCTTTTGGTTTTCGTTGTTCATTGTCTTCTGTCATATCTTGATTAAGATGAGTTTTGTTTTCTTGACATACTTGTTGTATTTGTGATTGAAGATCCAATATTTTGTCTTGAAGAACTTGTATTTGTTTCTTGTGTTGATCGAGTAAACCTTGCATGATGCGAATTTCTCTTGTTTGTTTCTCAACAATTTCTGTTTGTTGCATAAACTCGTTTTGTATTGTTTTCTTTTCACGACGTAGTTGATCTAACTCCGTCCGAAGTTTGTTTCTTTCCTCTTCATTGTTTCGCATTAAATTATCTGATACCCTAGTTTGTTTCCAGATATGTTTGTCAACTTCTTCTTTGTTACTTGCAAAATGTCGCTGCATCACTTTAGTTACCTCTAGGTCATTTTGTAGCTTATCTATGGCTTGTTGCAAATTGAATATTTTACAAGAGTAATCCATTCTTTCTTGTTCCAGCTTTAGACGCAGACCTAACTCACTATTATGCTTAAATTTATTCCTTTTAAAGCTGATACTGTAAACTCTTCCGTTTTGTTCTTTATGCGTATCTTGTCTGTATCTTATAGCTGCACTTCCAAACCTCTACAATACAAATGTTTACATATATAAAACACAGTTTTAATGCTGTGTTAATTAAACAAAGGGATTAACTGCGTGAAAATGAATCAGAATCAAAATACGTATGTCAATGTTTCAAGCTTTTTACTGTTGTATTACGGCGTTTGGCTGCCTGCATATATTGCTTTAATATTTTAAAAAAATCTTGCTCCAACGGCCGAAAATATAACATGCTGTCAACACGACAATAATAATTTATTTTACCCAAATTAAAATATGTTAGCACTTTCTAAAGATTAAGTTATATTTTTGAAAAAAAAAATATACAAGTACCATTTTCACTTGTTCATTGCCAAATGCATGCTATCGTTTGGAATGGTTCATAATTTACTGTTAATTGGTGTTCATATTGAGCTATGTTCAACCCTGGGCTAGGCGGCTTGGGCAGTTACATGCATTTCAATTACTGCCTGTGAACAGGCTCGATCCGAAACCAAGCATGCAATATTTTTTTATTTGTATTGTTCGTTGGCTTTCAAAGCTCCATTTTTCCCTTTTCATATATTGCACAGAGCATAAAAAAGACCCATGGAGTTCTAAACAATCGCATGGGAATTTGAATTGTTCAATACGCATTTTGTGTGTCAAGTATTTTTTAAAGCCTTGGGTATAATCGGATTTTATTAAGCCTGTTCATTTGCAATAATGAATTCATATGACTTTTGATATAAACAATATTAAATAATAAAACTGACAGAAAAGATCCCTTTGAATGGATAGGCATTTATATAAAGCTCTTGTACAAGTCCATTGTGGACCCAAGAACATGTTCTGGATCAGCCACAGGCAAATATTACAGCCTAACAACACGCAGCCTTAGTACAGAGAAAAAGTACATAATGTTAAATACTGTCATTAACAAAAATACCACATACATTATAGAAGAAAAAGTGAAACCTGAGAGTTGAAGCTAAAACAATTGTTGATGTTAGACTAGAGAAGACTAATTTCAGATCCTGTTGCTTTTAATGAGATGCTTCATTGCGGGACAGTTGAGGCCAAAGTTTTGGTTTAAACAATTACTCTCAGAACAAATAAGTATATGCCGTTCCATAGTCACAGTACATGTATATGAGATTTTCTTTTGTATAATGTTTATGGCGGACGTGCGGATGGTTGACAATACATCTTTTCTTTTGTATTTAAAAAACAGGAGTGCTTAATCAACTTTAGCAAAAAGTGAAAATATTACGTTACAGTTACATAGTTAATCGTTACCAAGAAATAAGTTTGTTATCAGAAAGACCAACTCACTGATGTATCTGTGATATTGTATCGTTCGTCGATAGACTCTGTCATTGGACTTGACCAACGCGGTCGATCAGTCAATCTGGGTTCCTTGTTTGTCAGCCACATTCTATCCAGGTAAAGTATGATATGTGGGGACATTCTACGTGGGTCACTCAACAATTGTTGAAGACGAGGCAAGTCGTCAACACGAAAAGACCTGGTGATTCTCTTACGGCTGGTAGTTTCGACATACTGTCCCCTAGGAGATAAAAACACAATTTTAACATGCAAGTCGACTACTTTTGACAGTTAAAACAGATTGTTTTAATTTCATGAAGGATATAATGTGTGTACATGCATCACGTCCCTAAAATATTTTTTACTGCAAAGGGTTAAGGCACCATTACTTCAGTCTGCAATACGTTATTTCTACTTGGCATTAAGTGAATGTATTCTTGTTTATAGGTCTGCTTTTACGAATGAATAAAATACATCCCACCAAAAGAGAAGTATTTTAATTTGAAAGGATAAATTATTGCATATGGGTTTCTGCTACATGTAAAAGACTAATATTAAGTATTGCGCTCATATAACGTTGTCGGACGTCATTAACATTAATCTCTTTACACCAGTTACGGAATAAAGAGTGTTTAGCACAGTTCATTGCATCGCGATGCAGGTCAAGAGAATAATAAAAACGACTTACTTATCCTTTGAAAAATAAATGGAATATAATAAGCATCGTTTGGGATGGATCCAAAAGGGACAAGGCAAAATTATCTAAGGCTAATATTATTTTTCAATAACGATTTATTTGTTTAAATGATTTCGTAAACGTCTTTCAATTGTCCCATTGTACTTAACGATAAGAAAACATGTTTGATTAAATTCAGACATACCTTTATCAATATTCGAGTTCATCTACAATGAACAGCATTTATTGGCTAGAGATATTACAGCAAATGTAAAATTGGTTTGATTATTTTCGTTTATTGTAAGTTTGTTGAAGTATTGATTTAAAACCAACCAAATCATTATTGTCAAGTTGGCATAAAATAATACCTGTATCTGCTGCCGACAGTGGTTTTATACTTTGCCGTCCACATCTGGGTAGGAAAGTCTCTGCAAAAGTCAAATTGTGAACGAGGGATGCACATTAACAATAAATTAAATATAAATTGTTTACATATAGATTATTAATAACTTTTTATGCTTAACGCTTGTCTTCAAAACTAAACCCATGTAGATTTTACCGAGATTTCACTGGATGAAACCTAGGGTATACACTTCGATAAAAGCCGATGACTTCACATATTTTAACGTTACTTCAGGTAAATGTGTACACATTTTAATAGGTCTTACCCAGCCGTATTTTTATTAACCATACAACGATTTATATTTCGAAACAGTTGGTGTCATGTATCTGATTTTCAAAACTATCTGTTCTAAAGGTTGTAACCACAAAAACGTTTTCATGCAAACATTGCCCAGTCAGAGAACATATATGACAGGAAGACAAAGTGATATGTAGCTACGAATTCATGAAAAGAAGTGAAATATAATTATTCTTATAATCTAGTGATGCACGTAAATTTGAAGCATTGTTAGCCAAGCAATTACGTTATCAAAAATTCAATCGTATAAACTCACCATTAGTCCGTTTAGTTGCTTACAAACAAAAGCGCATTCACCATGTTCACATTGTCATTAATTTAAAGTTCTTCATTGTATTGATCTATTTAAATATTTACAATTATTATCTTCAATGTAGGTCAGTTATTCAGGCGTTTAAAAGTGTTGTGTGTCAAAATAATTGAATAATCAAAACGCAATGTAATACAACCCACAGAAAAAGTATATGTAGAATGCATTTCCTGTCTTTTGATCATGGTCTACATTGTTCGCCAATCAATCAGAGAATTATTCTTAACCGCATAATAATTTATAATAATTCTTGTTTTCACATGATTTGTCACTACTTGCTGGTTAATTTCAACAAATAAATTTTAATAACTTGATACTGTATTATTTATTTTTATCTAAATCATGTAAATTGAAAATTATACACTATGTCGTGCTTTGATTTTGTTTAATATCTAGTATTGTCAGCATTCCATGTATCATATATAACATCCTTCATGCTTCCATGTATTGGAACTGTTTGCATTTCAACTATCTAAAATGTTAATATGCAAATCAGGAAAGCCCCCCCCCCTAACACACACCAAATAAAACCTACAAAACCGCTTTCTGTTGCAGCCAGTTTGACGAAAGGTAGAGAGAATCTATTAACTAGTACATGTACTACGATAAACATAACCATGAAAACAGGACCGATTTCAAAAAGAAGACACCGACACCACAAATAATAAAGTTGAAAATCCAAGGATCACCATCTTTATTTTTTTATGTTGAGGTCACTCACATGCTAATAAACTTTTATCTATTATATTACATCATTACACAATGTACTATTAAGTTTATGATGTCATTGATAAAATGTAAATAAAAGGGATCCTCTTTTACCGTTGTATTTCTAACGGAACAATGTGTACAAATAGAATATTAACTGTTTGCCTAAAGGGATTGACATTTGTTTTAGGTGAGATATGCCAATTCGTAAGTTGTTTATATTATGTATACTAATTTACAACAGACATTTATATATTTTATTCAACCTGAAAAAACAACACAATTGTCATCAACATCACAAACAACAACATCAACAAAAGTAAAACATTTTATTTGTGCATACATGTACACATATAGCACTGACTTCAAATTTAGTGTATTTTATTTTTGACACAAACATTCAGCAATATTCTAATAATATTCTAATAAATTCAGCTTTAATTCTGCCCAATTTGATAATTCCATACTACCACAGCAACAAATTTCACAGAATTTCATTGAAAATGAAGCATTGAGTTCAATAATATTTCAGACATTTCAGATATATACTCAACAAAAATAGAAACCTGACACTTTATATTTGGTGTATTTTCCTGGAATCAGATTTAAAGCTAATTGAATTTCGGTATGTAATAAAAATTGTTCATGGTTTGATCTTAATTATGCATTTTGATATTTTTGGTGCATGAAACAAGTGATTCAGTGGTTATTTTCTTTTGGATGGTGCAAAAATATATAGATTTTGAATATGCACCTCATACTTATTCAAAGTTACAGTGTCAGGTTTCTTTTTTTGTTGAGTATATTAACATACAACACCAATCTAACCCATTCAAGTATAGTTGAATTCTGTCTACATTTATTATTTCAAACATCGGCGACAAAAACAAAAAGGCGAGTACAACCGCAATGTTATGATCGATGAAGATTTTATTTGTCCACATAAATATGTTGTTATAACAATGTTCACAAAAAATGAAATTTTATTGTACATGTAAAACAATACTTTAGTCCGGCTCGTGGAACATTTCACTTAAATAGAATGCCTTAACTCAAATTATTTGTAATGTAAGGTTGTAAAACACTTTCTACGAACATACTGAGAAAAGACATTTTCAAAATAAACACTTAATATTTGTATTACAGACGTAAAGCTATCTTTCCATTTCCTTTCCTTGAGCAACCCCTTTGCAAAGAACAGGTCCGTCTTTATAAAGTAACAAAACTGGCCAGACAACATACTCGACTCTGTCTCCGCTTGTCGTGTAGGCTTTGTAGTGGTCCTTGTTAAAGTCATCATTATGCCGAGTGTCTGGACCAAACACCACTGGTGGATCTTGGACCTTCAGAAAAAATTTAAATGTACTGTTACGTCATTTAAGAGAAGTTTATTTTAAACATCGTATTTGAAGCCGAAATCAAAGGTGCTTACATTTCTAATACCACGATTAATACAACGTACATTTATTTCATATTAAAATGATGCCACTTAAACAGTTAAACCTTTGGCCAAAAAATATTATATCACTAGTGTCTATATTTAGCCTTCATGTTTCTAAAATATTGTATCCAAAAATAGAAGAAAAAGGTAAAACATGCTTTTCAAGAATAGCCACACTGAGAAAACACAGCCTTCCAGACAGTGTAATTGCAGAAAGGAAAAGGGGGCATGGGTTTATAACAATAACAATTGCACATAAGATACTACAAACAGTTAACATTAAATAGACCTGAGACTGGTTAGAGCCTTGGTAAGGTCAGTGAGATAACAATTTTAAACCTTATTCAGTTCGTAGGAGGCATATTCTTTTTGTTATTTTTTAGAAACCTCTCGTGTTATTTCTATTAAAACTTTAATAACTTTTGGAATTGTGTTCTTTTCCTCTATACGTTTTGACAGCGTGAAGAAGCTATGAATGTCAAAGGTGGCTATTCCTGATAAGCCTATCTTACTGTTTTATACGTACAAATGTTACATAAATAGGTAAGTCAAATCATTTTTACACATTCTATCTACTAATATTTTCAGACGAATTTTGGTGTCAACCGAACAAATGAACGAACCGCCATCAGCCAGCATATTTTGAAGCACTCATTGACGTAATCTGCTACTTTCATGGCAAGTGAGGCTTCTTCCGATTGAGAGTTACACAGTGTTGTCCAATAGTTCTGAAAGAAAGCATAGCAGTATAGCAGTGTATATTTACATGCTCTTACAAAGTAAGAGATTGAATGGATTGACAGGTATTGAATGAAAGAAGCCGAGACATCCATAAGTGTGATAAATGTAGAATAATATGTCTTTCTAATGACACAATAAGGAACAAACTAACAAAAAGAGCTCAAATTGAGAAGTGGTTAACTTCATGGCGTATCATTAGCTGATTAGCCAGTGCAGATATAAAGCAATAAAATAGCCATTAGCACATCCGGACTGACCCCATGTGGCCTAGCATCTCACCATGTAACAGATCTTACTTGCTCAGCAAAATACATGAATGAAGTTAGATGATTAGAAGAGAAAGATGTTTTCTTTGATTCATTCTGTGGATACCAAATTTCAAAGAGGGAGTTTATATACATTTTCAATATATATTTATTGTTAAATATACAGACTAAAAATAGTAACATATTGTCGTTACACAATCTTTAAATATAACTCCTTGTTTTAAACTAATTTTACGTTTTAATAATGGCAAAATAAAAAAAGACACATCAATGTAAATAAAATTTGCCTACTTGTGATAAAATCTATGACAAAAACTTGCTCTTTTATTCCATTTATACACATCTTTAACTTTTCCTCCATATATACGTACTCCTAAATGGCATCGGCTAATACTGTAGATCCAGATCAGTAGACACATATGTGCCGACTGATTAGGATATGCACTGTTTGCTCTTTATTTTATTAGGTTATTTCTGACCAAAAATGGCGAACAGTGTACATCCTGATCGAACAGCACGGATGTGCTGACTTATCTGGATCCACACTGTTTGTTCATGCGATAAAATGCGTATATGGTGGAAATGGTTTAATTGTCTTTCTGCAAACAGCATTTTAGAATTAAACTTGAGGGAAGGCAGTTTTATTCCAATTAGCTTTTTGCTATTAAAGAAGACCTATTCTGCAAAATAGAGAAACTAAGTTTCATTTAAACTCTAAAACTTCATATTTAACTTTTTTTTCATCAGTGCCATTAAGTCATAATATCAAATTGATACATTTTGTTAGCTCTCATAGACTGCATGGTTTATTAGATAAGTTTTTTTTCAGATGTAACATCACTGATGGCTTTCAATATAACTGCTCTTGCTGGTCTACATATATATTTTAACACAACGCATGAGCATCAACTATTTATCAGTTTGAATGAGTTTCTTGGATTTTTGAAACTGAATCATAAACCAACAGACAAGCCAATTAAAAAAAATATATAGAATGGGAATTGAAAAACAATACTTGTTGAATTCAAAATGACACCTATATATTAGTTACTTCCGTGATTGAATTTGTTTGCACACATTCGTGTCATTTCCAAATTTTTTAAAACAATAGTTGATCAAATTCAGATTTAAATTGTGATTTCTACAAGTAATAGAAACATTGATGAAAATTCCGTTAAGCCCAGGTCACAACCCGCCGTGCGTCTTTTTTGTTCGTACGTGTTCTGCGGAGGTCATGTTCACGGTGTTTTTTGAGTCGGACGTAGCAACAGCAAAGAGGAAGCACGTCACACTCACGGTTGCGCAAGGTGTAAGTATGTGTCCCGCACGCCACGTCTAGGGGTAAGCGGTTGCATGCATCATACGTTGCGTACGTAGTAAGTGAGTTGTACGTGCTGACAACGTGCTTACAACGCTAGATCTCTGTGCGAGTTTCATGTTAACGTACGGAGACAATACTTACATGCGCAGCTCATGTACGGTATTCTTACTCGCTCGCCCGTTCTAAGTGCGCTGTTGAGCGATATATATATATATATATATATATATATATATATATATATATATATATATATATATATATGGCGACCTATCGATGCTCGATATATTTTTTATATACCGCAGACGTCCGTGCACACACCGTGCGTTTTAAGTGCAGAGCACGTACTTACTCTGTAAGGTCCGCCTTATATCTGTGCACGTTTTGGACAGTTGAACTGAGAGAGCACGGACCACGCATGGACCACGCAAAGACTCACGGAGGCAGTGCGTTATGCACTCGTGTACGTACTTACTTGGGGTGAATCTGTAGCCCGCCCGCAGCTAAAACAGAGAAATTTTTGCATGCATTAAAAATGCTACACCGTGCTCCCAAATCCGTACGGAGGCGGTACGCATCTCGTACAGATCCCTGAATTTGGCCCACGTATACAGACGCGCTTGCAAGAACAACGGGTTGTGACCGGGGCTTTAAATTAAAGAACTGTATGACTTAACGGTAGACAAACCCATTATCAACCTAAACTAAGAACATTACGAATACATTGAAATCAATGAGGATAGTTTCTCTTCAATATGTGTCACATAATTTATAAATTACACTACAAAGAATTAGACTGGAAAAAGATTTGTCTTTTCCACAAACTCTTTACGGATGCATATGCTATGGACATTAATAACAAAACTTATGAAAGTCTTCTGAAAAAAAGTGGGAGTCTTACTGAAAACCACAGAGATTTCAAAATTGTTACATATTAATTCGAAACAAGCTAAAAACAGGAGTTTGCAACGAAAAAGGTTGGGAGATGTTGACTCCGGAATAACCATTAGTACTCAAACCCAGCATGTTCTGGATGTTATTGAATCACAGTAACTGTTGTCAAAAGATTCGGCCAATCGGGTTTTTTTAAATTGGTTTTAGAGAAAAAGGCCCCTAATATCAATAGTACATTCATACTTATTTAAAATGCCATACAGTAATCACTATATGCATTTTGTTCAAATATTTAATCTACTAAGTGACTTATAAGCCAAAATGCAGCTGTGTGTTTTAATTATTTGTCATAATCATATTTTAAATTTTATACACAATGTCACTTTAATAAATATACTTACTTTACTTTACTTTACTTTACTTTACTTTACTTTACTTACTTACTTACTTACTTACTTACTTACTTACTTACTTACTTACTTACTTACTTACTTACTTACTTACTTACTTACTTACTTACTTACTTACTTACTTACAGTGTGATGATTATAATTGATGTTATCGTGCTGTATTTCAGAATTCAATATTTCATTATTGTAATGATTTAAAACATGAAGACTAAAAACAATGAAATGCCATTTCTATTCTTTCAGAATTATTAAAATAACCTTGAACAGTGTTCAACCTAAAAAGATATGTTTTTTTCATGTTTTCATATTGTACATTCAACATAGAATACTTTTTTTACTTTTCATTCTCATAAAATCAATGACCTTCATTCCCTGAATAATCCATGTGCAATATATTAGCCGGAAGTGGTCTGATAATCTCTATTTTATGACCCATCAATTAGCTACAAATTATGATGCGTGAAGAACTAACATTAAGAGTAGTCCAGAAACTGTAGTTTGTTCGATAGAGTGATGATCGCTTTAGTCTCGGGCCATCTATACTCATTTGAAGCCGGTTTCTAATTCGAAGTTAATTAAATGTAATTCGCTTTTACAGTTGGAAAAATAGCTGATTGAAAGATCACTGTTTAATATACCCTGAGGAGACCTTTTCCGTAGAGTTCTGCCATTGCCTTTCTACAGTCTTTTACTGGCTTCCTAATGTTGGATGGAAGTTCTTCTCCCTTAAATATAAAGAAAGATTTTGTCTTACATCAAAGATATTTTGTCGCATGCTTACCTATGTTTCCAGTGTAATTAACTGATCACGATGATGTTTTCTCTTACCACAAATAATCACAAATACCGATGTTTGTTCGATGAGATTTGGGTACATTTGCAACACAGAAAAATTGAAAGCTGTTAACATTCAGTTGCTTCATACGCTATTTACTGCGACATAGATGTTACGTTAAAAAATAATCGCGGACAAGAATAGAAAATATATTCAAGAACATGAATTTGTTTTCTTTGACATGATAATTAATAAGATAAATCAAATACTTGTCGATGACTGTTAGTTGTTCTTTTCTTTTTTAATCTTGCCAAAGTTCTACTTAGTCTACTAAAATATAGAAACACGGGGAACCATTACATGTAATGACACCGGAGCATCTGAAATGCTATTTAATTTGCTTTTAAATCTTGTTTTTAACCAACAGTTAAATATGTTATTATTTGTCACTTTGTGATAAATTACCGAATATCATTTCTTTAAATGCAAGTTCTACAGTCATTAATTTTTAAGTTCGGTTTAAGATGTAGACTATACCTATACGTATATTTGATGCAAAGTAGCATTTTGAATCACTTTTATATACCCTATGCTAACCAGATTAAATTAATAAGATAAATCTTACCATAAGAAATGATTCCTTGATATGCGTCATTTGTTTGGCTGCCTCGGAAGTGCAAAATTTCATAGCATCCTTAAGAAAATGAGAACATTATAAAAATTATTTAATTTTAACATTTACATGTATCTGCTACGCAGACTTTCCGCATACATGTACTGTACATTGATTTTTTTCAAGCATTGACTATTTCAAAATTACTTAAACATTAAGCATTTGTTGCATTATCTTAAAAACTAAATTGAAAAAAAAACTTAATAAAATCTTAAACTTTACTAGCCTTTATCTTAAATAATCGATGTTTCCTATCAAGTTTTCATTTTCGATATGCAATGTATTACTTACAAGTTGAGTAACGCGTCTACAAAGTAAGTAATTGAAGTTATATTTTCGCGTTTAAGCCTAAGCATTAAATCAGTGTAATATTATTATTGTTGCTTTAAGAATTTCAAACTCATTTCACTTAATAAATTTGAGCTACATGTACAGCTGAAGCTTTAGTTGCTTCATTCATTTTCATCTCTATTTCTCAGAACAGAAAATCTTCTTAATAAACAGATTTTTAAATTAAAGATGAACAGTTTCCCAACCTACCAGTAAAGTGTAGTTTTCAGTTTCAGTTAGCTCCCTTGATGCTCATTTCAAACCATAAAGGATGTTAATCATTGTGGGTGTCAGTATAAAGAAATACTTGGGGGAAACGGATGGAATGTACTGTGTCTATTGGCTAGATGACTTTGGGGGTTATTTTATGGATGAAAACTGCTTATTTACTATATCACATTAAAATACTATACCTCTAGTACGATCTTCAGTGCATGTATTGTCTTTTCTTCGTCTTCGCGTCCCTTATTAATTATTTCGAAGGCGTCTGTCCATTGATTATCGTACAACTCCTGAAATCTTTCTGAAATATTTGTAGGACGATTCTTGTCACTCAGATCGGCTATGTTTGGATTGTTGTCTGTTAATTTGTCTCCCATCGCTCGACTCAGCCTGAAAATTAACTCTATTTATAGTTTCTATGACGTCAAAATGTATGCGTGATTGCTAAAAGTGCGTGAAAAGTTTGTTTAATATACAGGATCAACTTAAATCTAAATTAATACAGTTTCCGGCTAAAGAAGCCTGATATTATGAAGAATCGTTGCGTTTATGGACTTCATTATTAAGTTTATATTGCGCTTAATTACTTAAAATGTGTTGTTGTTTTTTTTTTCAAATGACTTTCTCGTAGTTCATAGTTTATAAGTATACTCTATAATAAAGGGATTGTTAAAACAGTGTATTATGGATTCCAGTTTTCAAATGTAACAACTCCATGTGGACCTTTGAATTTATTTAAACGATGACTGTAATTTAAAATGTGAAAGAAATTTTTTAATTAAAACAGTAATGCATTATGAAATAGATGAAAAGGAAACTTGAGAAATATATCCTTTTCACCAACCTAGATTTGGTATCGTCCAGTTCTTGTTGTACTTTAATCAGTCGGTTTCTTGATTCTTCAAGCTGTAGCAAAATGTCTTCATTCGAATGTATTTGCTTTTCTGGTTCTAAACCAACATTATGATCTCGACTATGTGAAGTATCCTCAACTCTTGACTGGAGTTCCACTTTAAGATGAGATATTTCCTGCGTTTGGTCTTGGATTATGCGTTGCAAATGTGAGCTTTTTTGTGTGTGTTCTTTGTCTTTTTTAAGTGCACCAGCCTTTTCCGGCTCCAAATCATTTTGCAAAACTTGATGTACATGGGTCATTTGAACGATCTCATTTTTAAGTTTATGAATACTTTCCTCCAATCTCAGGTGTTTGTTGGGACCCTGATGTGTGGATGATTCCATGTAGAATTTTAACTCGGTAGATAGGTTCTGGTTGTCATCAGACAATTGTTGTAATTGTTTAAGAAGTTCTGTATTTTTACCGTTAAGTCGATTTACTTCACTTTGAAGTGTTTTATTTGTTTCCTTCAACAGTTCATTATCACCCGTTTCATCTGTTTTCGCGTATTCGTTCTGTTGTAGCACTTGCCGCCTATAAAACACCTTACGCAAATTGTTATAAAGTTTTTCAAATTGTTCTGCCTTGTTTATTTCTTTCCTCAACTGCTCTTTAATAATTTTATTTTCTGAAGACACTTGATCCAAATCTTTACAAAGTTGCCTGTTGCTTTCCTGTAACCTTTTGACGTTGAGTTTGGTATTTTTATCATAGCCTTCTTTGTGTTCGAAATGGGTGACGAGAATGTTTAATTTTATCTGTAACTTGTCTTTTTGTCGTTGTTCTTTGGCAAGGTCAACCTGCAGTTTCTTATTATAATAGTTTTCGTTTTTAAGTTGGACATGTAAACGCTCCATTTCCCTTTTCATTCCTAGATTCTGGGAGCTCAGTTCTTGAAGCTGACATAATTCAGATTTTGATATGCAAAGATAACTCTGGAAGAAAATACTCGTAATCAGTTTGTAGTTCATATACTTTTCAGGACAATAGCTGGGTTTTTATTTAACATTTATAATTAATTATTATGCAAACTTTCCATATCGTAAGCCGAGTGCACACAGTTGTACTTTATATTAATAAAGAAGGAAGTTACAACTGTTTTGCACTCAATCCACAATACGTATGAGCAAGGGAATGAGTTTTCGGCATTGAGACATTAATTTACAGATGTTTGAGAGGTGCCTTTTTGGAAAAATTGGCATCTTCTTTAAAAAAAATGTGAAAGTTTAATGTTTTTCGACTCACTACTCGGATTTTTTTGTTTTAAATTTATATATTTCTTATTTCTGTACTTTCCCTGTAATTCAACTAAGTGCACAGAACATCGAAAAGATGGTGAAAAAAACACGGAAAGAAAATCCGCTCTACTCACGCTATCATTTGTAATACTATGCTTTGTTAATTATAAAATCAGAGGTAAACGGGTTTTTCGGATTTTCTTTTCTTTTGCAGAATGAAGCCAACTTATCAAATGATGTGCATACCGCGGAGAAAGAGCAAAACGGCTTTTCATAGTAAAAACATAATATTATTCAGAATAATAGTGTAAAAGATGGTTTGTTATTTCGAAAAAGAAAATATAAAAAAGCGAATAAAAAAGCTGTATGCAAGTTTGGCTTTTTGTTATGTTAATGTACATGTCTGCAAATTCTCAAAAATATCCAACAAGGAAACAACCATTTTAACCAGAACACATATCACACAAACGACCGTTAACAGTCGAATTCTCATGTAAGCCAATTCGTTATGTTAATAAAATATTTTTATCCTTGACTAAATTCACTTTAAACAAGTGAAACAGGCATATCAGGAAGAGCCATAACCTGTAAACACAGCATTTCTGCAGCTAGAAAGTAGGAAGGAAAAGAGACCACGAGCCTAAGTTGGTCTTGAAAATTCTCCATTTCCCGATCCTCTCTTCTTTTTCGCGTGGGGAGGCTGTTGTTTGTAAGTGTGGCGATTCCTGATATGCATATTTCACTTTTTTAATATAAAATGATCAAAAAACACAATATGAAATACCTTCACAAAATTTTCAAATAAAACTACAGGTCAAGATTATAAGTATCTATAACGTCTTTGAGATCAGGTTTTTCCTCCAGACCGGCCACGTTATACGTAATAAATATTTTTCAATGCATTTACTATTAATTATTTTCTTTCTCGGCATGAACTTTATAGAAACGGAAGCATTTATTACTCATTAATGATAGTGCAAAAACACGTCTTAGTGCGTGTCTTGTATTGAACGGAGGAATAAAATATGCTTTTTCGAGCATCAGTGAAACATAGAAAATATCTCTCCGATATGCAAAAAGATTCTGTTGGAAAAGACAGCAACAGAATGAGGCATAATGGAGACCTTAGACTAAGATAACATTGCGAAATAACAACCGTATTTGCGCAAGAATGTTCTTTAGAATTGGCAAAATTATAGACATTGTTTAGTTTTCGTGACAAAATCTAATTAAAACGCGGGGTTTGACACTGAATAATGCGATCCTGTCTGCAAGTACGAAAAACCATGTCGTCATAAGCAATATTATTAGTGACAAAGATTCATGAATATTAAGAAGGCTTTCCTTTTCTTATTCGGTCACACTTTATTCATTTTCAGGGAAAACCGGAAAAAGTTTTGCTTACACCTCGATCTTCTGTGCACTTTTCAGTCTTCAGAAATAGTGTAGAATGAAGAAAGTTATAACTTTTTTAACACTAACTGAAGTGCCGTCCTGTTATTTCTTCAAATACCTGACTAAATATGTATAACGCATATGAGGGCAATTTATTCATTAGTCGACATTTTCTCTATGTTTTCCCCGAAAACCATAATCAAATATACATAAGAAAAGCTCAAACCAAGTTCAACATTTTATTTGTTTTTAGTTTTATCTACAAAAAAGGAAAGGCTTACCCCGTTAATAATATCATCAAGAATATAAAGATCTTGTGAAGCAAGATCTCGCGAGATCCACGACATCTCACGAAGGTAACGAGTATGGCAGTGCGGGTTTGCATAGTGGTAGAGTTCCCATTCAGCAAATGAGCAGATGCGCCTTAAATCTTGCACCTTGTGTCGAATGAATCTTATCTGGTCAAGGTGAATTATTTCTCTGTAAAATGTAAACAAAATATAAAATATTATTTATGTTAATGTTATCAGCGAGAATTACGTTAAACATGTATCCTCTATAATTATACTTAAAGTGCCAAACTAATAATGATAGGATTGTACAGGTGGAGATTTGGTGGACGTGGGTAAAGATTTGATTAAAAGTTGCTGCATAATGAATTAGGTGTGTTTTTTTTTAATTTGACAAAGAACTTGATTACTTAATTACACACAGTTGTAAGAACACCCTGCAATTACATGTATTCAAAGTGTGTTCAATATAAATATACGGGAGGTTTCACATGCATTTTATTAAATTTTATATAGTTGTTTATGTTTTTATTGGTTACTCGAGCGAGTTAGATTTTAAAGTCTATTGCATTTGCTCAATATTTAAAATACCGCTATAGTGCAATGAATGAAAGAATTTTGTAAACCACATATTGAAATTTGGATGAATAGCTGCTTCCAAGCGCGAAGTATATTGTACGTTAAATAATCGTGAAGATTTGAGGTTTAATACAACATGTCTACAGTATTTGTTCCACTATAATAGAGCTGTAAATATAGCTAATGGTACGCTCATCAGCTCTGCTCCTAACCGTTATTCCATTCCTGACGCAGGTCTTCATCTAGCGAATCTTCCTAACAGCTATAATGATTACTTTTTTAAAGTTGTGTCGATAATGCTAACAATTTAATTTAAATATATTTCCAAACCATTGAAATTAGTGAATCCCCTAATTTAATGAAAATGTGAAATATGCATATCAAGAATTGCCACACCCAGAAAACACAGCCTCCCCAAGCAGCGAAAAAGTACAGAGGATAGGAGAGCATGGCTTTATCGATCTATCATTTTCAAATGTGACTACGTAAAACAATAAACGAAAAAGGAATCTGAGAATCTTGGAACAAACATTTGAATCAATAATTAATCAATAAGTTTAGTTTTACCTGCTTATATGACTCATTTTGGAGTATTCGTTTAACACCTGAAAACAATAAACATGCTGAATACATGTAATATAATCCAAAAGGAAAACCTTAATTAGATCAAATTTAGATTGTTCAGTCTGCTATATGCTAGATATATGACCTCTCATGCATTGTATTATTACTTGCAAGTACTCGTACATGGGATGAAAGCCTTAAGAAACGTCTATGACACTTCACATACATAGCTGGTATAGATTTATCAAATATATCATTAAATTTGAAACAGCTACGCCTTTTACTAGTAACATTTATATCTATTGTCAAAGAGTAGCATGCAATAACAGTTATGACTTACATTTTATAAGCGTATATTTCCCTCAATTTCATAAATATCACACTAATGTAAAATCGAAACAGAAAATTTGATTTTACATACCTATTATTTAAATACTATCCTACCTGTTTATTAAACAGTATAAGTTTGTAAGTACAGATACACCGTTTTCCGCATGTGTACATGTGTTTAAATACCACGCACGATTACAGCCAAAAAGTAATTAGAGTTCTCGGATGGAATTTACTTCCTTCTCCTAAAAACACCTTATTTACATAGCTTTAGAGCTTGACTATAGATTTGTTTCACCTCATAGCGCATTTAACGACATGGGATACTTTGGTTCCTGTCAGTTCTGCTGCTGAAATTTTCGAGCATGTGAATCGATGGGTCCCCTGCCACGAACACTTGTGAGAGCAAAATGTTTACTCTGGAAACATTCCATGCATGATACGCATTATTTCTCTCTCCAGCGTATCGACCGACCTGTGGATTCTAGTGTATCAGCCAGTACTGAGGCCTGATATTTAAGGCATAAGCTGGCACCATATTCCTTGCTAAAGACCCTCGAAATTTGAGAGACATCATTTCATTTAGCACAATGTTTACTACAGAAGCTATCTCTAAACTTCGACTCCTTTATAGCTACATAGAGTATTGACTGACCTGTGGATTCTTAGGTTTTAGCAACTTCTGAGGCCGGAAATGGCCATGAGTTCGAGGGGTGCCTTACCATGAATCCTCGTAGGTTGAGAGATGAGCAAACAAATAAGTAGAGAGGTCATCTCTGGACATATACTTTGTTTACATGTAGCTACCTAACATGTTGAAAAAAATGCGGATTCTTTGGTTCCATACAGTTTTGCGTTTCCTTTCCTAAAATTCCTGTTTATAGGAAAAAGTATACTGTAGAGTTTTTTTCTGTAGATTTCGACGTTTTTTTGTTAGGTAGTGTATTGACCGACCAGTTGGTTCTTGAGTGCCAGGCAGTTTTGAGGCAGAAATTACGGGCATTAACTCAAGGGATCCTTACCACGAATTTCTCGAAGTTTGAGAAATATTAAAACATTCAGCTAACAGCTTACTCAATAGGGCATTGCTCAACAGAGATACCTTTTTTTACTTTCTGTTGGGCCCTTAAAATCCAACCGTTTAAATCTACATAATACTGCACTGGCTCGAAGTAACAGCTGTTCGAGCTCGCCATGGGTTAATAAAACTCGGTGCAGACTAAGACTGTTATTTAGCGATTGGAAGTACGAGCGAAGGTTGCTAGTCAAGACAATTAACATCAAGATAGAGTTGCATTTGTTACAATGATTCTGTCAAAACCATCAATAATACGATAAAACATATCTCAATAGACACACGACTACGTATGAAAAGATATAGCGTCCATGTGATATGTTACGTTCATGTGTGCCAGTTTTGTAATTTGTCGGAAATCTATCTTATTGGTTTTAATATTGATTCGTTGTTTCTACCTGTCTAAACATGTTATTGTTTACATTTCTGATTGGTCGGGTCCGTTATTCTGTTTCTTGCTATTCTTAACCATTTTTTTTAACTTACAATAGATAATAATTCGTAATTAATCAAAAGTAAAAGAATTTCAAAGTTTTATGTTGTTTTTAATGTAAACAAATTAAGAGTAGTTTTGATATATTTTGAAACGTCATTCAATACATTCATACCACTTAAACTGAAATTTCTTTGCTAAAATTGCTTTTTGTTTAAATATTTCGGCCAGTTTATAGATGGGTGGTTTCAATATCCCAGCCAATATAGATTCGAAGATATTGTTCAATCACCCCAAGGAACTTCCTGATTTTTAAATTTTGCCTTTAGCCTTGTCTGTGATATGAAGAATTTATTTATCAGATCCCAGTCAAAATTCTGTTCTGTTTTGGAAAATTTAGAAGATGTTGTGCAACATTTTGTTTCTTGTTTGTAAATATCCACAATATAATTTAAATGTATGTTTTAACTATTAAAAAAAATTCAGCACATCCAATGGAAAAATGCGGTTATATATAATAGAAGAAAGTTGTAAGATGCACTACACAATGAACAATATTGACTGGAAAATAAAGTAAATTGCATAGCTTCCTCTCTTCATGGTTTAAACGAATTACCGTATGGTTAAATAATATGTATTCCATATTTTATTCATCGTGTGTATTTGACATTAACAACGGTAAGAATAAATATTTGAAGTGTTTTCCATTTATTGGTTGTGTGTTTGTCAATTTAAACGATATTGTACACCTTTTGGATCGCTCTTATAATCAGATAACAATATACCCGGACCTCGAAAAAATCATTGCGGTAATAAATATACTAGGGATGGGAACGAGTAGCAAAATTAGTACTCGGGTACTCGGATCTTGTTCCGATCGAGTACTCGAGTACTCGAAACCTTTCTCTAACGTAAGAGAAAATATCAGCTTCCATAAGTTTTACCGATCGTACCGGGTACGATCATGCCAGACAGCCTGTCATTAACGATCACTCAAGAAGATACACAACACATTTAAAAAAAACAAAAATACCTTAATGATATTTAATCATATTTAATGCATTTCGATCTACGTTGAAAACATTTAACTAAACAATCATAAATAAGCCTGTGTCACAAACTAGAACATCACTGTAAACTGTACACATCGTGAAAATAGTGTATGTTCTCTAATCAGATTTTATTTCAGTTTTGCAAACTTACAATCAACAATCGCATTTGAATATAATTACTCAATAAAAATTATCAAATAAAACGCCGAAGAGAGAAGCGTCGTGCTTAAAATATCCAGGTGCTAACTTTCATAATTGCAAATTGTCTGTGTTACGACATCAAACAATAACGTCAATTAGGCGCCAATAATCGGATATATGTGCCCCTAAGTGTCATCTTGTTTATTTGAAACCAGGTGCGAGGTGTTGACAATTAACTGTCAGTCAGCGATTTGTAAAATTCCATAAAGACAACTTTATGTTATGTTATAAAAATTTGTTGATTTTTTTTTACATTTTTAATCGGGTACTCGAATACTTTACGAACTACTCGGGTACTCGGACGTTAATCGAGTACCCGAGTACTCGATTACTCGTTCCCATCCCTAAAATATACTACTCAAAATTTGCTAAGGATCACCTTTTTAATATTGCATATTTCAGTCCTATTATCATCATATTAAAATCATAAGCATACCCAAGGAAATTTGGTGTTTTATGAACATGTGCTTTCGCTTAAACGTGTACATGCAGCAAGACTTCTCTCGTTTTATTGTGAAACTGTGTTCGAAATTAACAAACTATGGCAAATCGACAGGTTGGACGTCGTCTTAGTGAAGATGAGATGAACAGGGGTATTGGAATGTTGAAGGCTGGCCGTTCACATAGGCACGTTGCCCATATCCTTGGGGTATCCCAGAGCGTTGTCTCCAGGATGTGGAACCGATTCCACATGACTGGAAATGTCTTGCAGGGCCACGCCTGAGGTCGGGAACGTTCAACGACTCAAGCCCAGAACCGATTCATTGACCTTCAGGCCAGGCGCCAACGGTTCTCGAACGCTACGACCATACGTAACGACTTCCATAATGCAACTGGTGTACAGTAAGCACACGGTAAGAAACAGGTTTCATGATGCTGGGTTGAGGTCACGGACGCCAGCAATTCGCATTCCTTTGACACAACGCCATATTCAAGAGCGTTTGCAATGGGCGCAGACTCATGTTACATGGACAGTTTATGATTGGACCCCGGTCCCCTTCACGGATGAGTCAAGTTTTTGTGTGGACTTCACGGACAGAAGGGCTAGGGTTTAGAGAAGTCCAAATGAACGCTTAGCTCCAGCATGCGTTGCAGAACACGACCGTTTTGGCGGGTGTTCAGTCATGGTGTGGGCGGGAATAAGCGCTCAGGGGAAAACGGACCTACACATTGAAAACAGTACACTGACGGCAGCAAGGTACGTCAATGAAATTTTAGACGTCCATGTACGCACGCTGGCGCAGTCGGCCCTGATTTTATTCTTATGGATGACAACGCCCGTGCACACAGAGCCCACATCACAAACCGATATCTTGAGGAGGCAACTATAGTCCGCATGGATTGGCCAGGGAGGTCTCCGGATTTAAATCCAATTGAACATGTTTAGGATATGCTGCAGAAAGCCATTTCTTTACGTCACGTCCAACCAACAACAGTTCAGGAGCTAAGACATGCAATCATAGAGGAATGGGCCGAGATTCCCCATCACAAGGTCCGCAGGCTCATCAGCAGCATGCGGCGGCGATGCCAGGCCGTAATTAATGCCCTCGGAAACCATACTCGGTATTAAACACCCTACGCCAACCATTTCATGATTTGCAGGATTTATTTTATTCCACTATGTGATCTCCAAAATGTTGATTTTCGTCCATCACACTCTTTCCGCAACAGGCACACGTCTAGGAACACCTCCATTGTCATTATTTTCATAAAATTCAATTCCTAACTAATTATTTTTAATTCCTTTTAATCAATTTTCACATTTATTACAAATACACATAAGTAAAGCACTATAGAAAAAGTGATTCTTAGCAAATTTTGAGTAGTATATTAAATCCAATTTTTCAAATGTATAATAATTTGTATTGGTGTTTTATACATGCGTTTTTTGCAAGCATTTTATACATGCATGTTTTATGAATAAAAATAATAAAAATGATCTCCACCCATGCAGTAGTGTATGATATCCAACCTGTCGTTTTTGATATTTTTCTAGCCGACATCGCATTGGAGAACTATTTTATTCATACTGAAATATACTGAAAATGTCATACGACGCTTTCGCTCGCCAGCTCAAAACTGACTCAGTCACATTGAAACTATTTACCATATATTTAGGGTTTTAGTTATCTAATCCACCCGTAGAAAAATATGTTTTACTCCAATGTTATCAAGAGGCAACTAGAACTTTTTTTGTTCATATGAGTACCTGTTGGGGCAAATGTGAAGATGGTGCACCTAAGAACCTGTTGTAAACCCCCAGTGGCAAATTGTGTAGCCATTAACCGTTCCAATGTGGTCACCCCTCGGCTTCTCTTTTTCTTTAATTATTTGTGATCAATTTTGAAACTGAGCATTGTTTTAACGAATGCTCTTTTTTCCACTCTATTTTTTAGCTCTGAGGGGAGTCTGTGTCTACTGAAGGTGGCTAGTCCTGATATGCATATTGCTTCACTTTTACAATAGTATTGTTAACTAAACTCGATAGCTAGAGTAAGCACCTCTATTTACCACAATTTTGATGCCAAAAACAATCGTAGTACGTTATTGAAAAAAATGAACGAGAATGAAGCAGTTGTTTCATGGCGCACTATGGCCTGGTCTGGTACAGGAATACTTAAATCTGATATCTTGTTGACCAGGCAGGTCATCTATGTGTCTAATTTTCATGCATTTCTATTATACTATTAATTTTGCGGGGACAAAGGCACAAAAAGCAAACAGCTATAAAGAGTATTCACTACTGTCAAATAATTTATTTCTTGAAATATATTAAGTAAAGATCCAGTAAGCTTAAACTGTTTTGAAAATACACGACATTTTTTCATTATTTTTATATAAAAAAACAACACCCATAATGCTGAAATACGTCACATTACATGTACCTATATGCGACATACAACATTTATGAATATCTTAACAAAATAGATGAGTGCACTGTATATGCTAAAATATAAAAGATACTTCTATTGTGTCAGCTACATTCCCTTCGTATATTTTACAGCCTGGTGCATTTAGACCAAATTGATAAACGAATGATATCTATTATAATTTCTTTATCTTCCACCCAAATAACTTTTTGCTGATATAGGATTATTTCATTTTTATCTAAATATATATTTTTTAAATGTTAAAAGAAGGGAAACTGTTGTTAAAACAGTAAACATATTTAATGTGTTATATTTCATAAACTCGACGATTGGCTCTACCGCGCTTGAACATCATTACAAGAATAAGTGGGTTTTTTACGTACAAAGGTGTCTCCTGCCCGACAAATCTTAACAAAAAGGTAAAATTGTGTCATCCAAGAACAAAAATGATGATGGCTACCATGAAAATGGTAATGGACGTCCTTAAATAAAAGATACACGTTAAATATATATAATTATCTACTGAGAAACGGAAGCATATGCGCAATAATGTTTCTTTGCTCAATTAGTGGTTATATAGTGTGACAATCCATCTTATTACTAAAAGAACTGCATTTTTCGAAGATTATCCATTATCACGTTAAAACGAGTATAGCCTTTTGTATATCACGATTCTGATGTTTCCCGTTTTTCCGTATGTTTTGTGTTCTAGGGTGTTTAAAACTGTATCAAAACTGCTGTTCTTTGTGAACAGTCGCATAAATACTTTCACTGCTTACGATGAAGACCGAGGGATGCTCTAATGTTTTATTGAAATGAGTCTTTACATCAGCTTTCAATATTATAATGTTATTTATCAAGTGAATTCATATTGGACTTGTTATTGGGCCAAGGGTAGTCATATTGGCCCGAGGCTCAATAACAAGGCCAATATGAATTCACTTGATTAATGACAATTTTATTAATTAACACAATATTAATAGTTCTAGACTTTAAATTCGCTAATTTACCGGCCTGAACAGATGAAGTGTCAACTCTGATTCTACTGTCTGGCATCTTCAATCGGTCTATGTACAGAAGTGACCTGGCTGGTATAAGCTACCAAGGAGATGCAGATTTTGAATATAAAAACAACCTGAACATTCCAACACACTGTGGAAGCCAATTCTCTTGTTCATCCAGTCTAAATTAAGTTAATTTCCAAGAATATCCAAAATAAATTTTCTTTTCTCGCACATTCCATCCACGACGTCCGCATGTAATACTCAATTTAACATGTCTGTAAGTTATCCAAACTAAGCTTTGATCCTTTTTGCAACGTTCTGCTGAATAAACTTGCTCAAATCAAGTGTAATCCCTTAAAATTCACTGTTTTTTAGTTTCAAGAATTCTTGCTGCAGACATCCGCATTGTTCTTGTACTGGTGAGTTAGATAAACTCAAAGATTTTTATGACAAAGAAGAGTTTTATTACACAGAAAGATATCACCAAAATCAGCAACATAGACTTATCCTCTGCCGCTTTGCGTAACTGCAGTCTACTGCCCAAAGTCATACTATCTATAATTACCATTTTATCCATAAAAATTGACTTAGAAATTCCAAAATGGCCGCATTTTTGTTTTTAAAAGGAAGTGATTAAATTTATATTGGACCAGTTCATTATCCAATCAGAATCAAGCAATCTCATATTGGCCCAGTAAAACCTTTATTGGCCCAGGTTATCTCATATTGGCCCAGTTGAGATTTCATATGAATTGAGTGCAACCCATATAAGGTGGACTGAATTGTACATATTGTGTCAATATTGTTTTAGTTAATTAATAGTTAAAGATAATGCTGCGAATTTATTGTTTTAAATAAAAATTATAGAATGATTCATATTTAACATTTACGATGGATACAAAACGTACTTATAACATAATTCTTTTTGCTTAAAGGAATATGCATTGTTGTTAGGCAAGCATGTCAAATATGTCAGTTTGCAAATTAATTTATATATGTGTAATTCAATTTATAGTTAAAACAAAATTGTACTGTTTATTGGTGTAAGTATTGTGTTGCGTCCTACCCCGGGCGAGATGGCGGGGGCAGTAATATGCATTTCCATTAATGTCCATGAACAGACTCAATCAAACCAAGCCTGCAATTTCTTCATATCTGTCGTGTTAGATGGCTTTTAAAGTTCCCATGTTTATCTATTTAAGTTAATCGTCAAAGTTTTTGTATAAACAATATTTCTCTATTAATTAACACGGTAAATTATGTCTACAGTAATTTATCAACGAAGCCACAACAACAACAGCAAACAAACACAAACATGTAGCACTGTCTTACATTACATTGAAAAGAAAAATCAAATCAATTAAGATAAATTTTGCATGCAACAACATTTTAATAAATATACAGTACCATCTAATACTCTATATGTTGTACCTTAATACCGATACTATTACGCAATTTATATCCCAATTTTTCATAGATATATTTTAGGACGATATCAACGAACGGGGAATAAACTTGTAATAATTTCGTTTTGTATAAATAGTTGCATACATTCATAATTTTCAAGATATAAGAAAAAATCTACTGCGTTAACAGCGGCTAAACAGCACGCTTAAAATATGTAAAAACTCTTTGAATTAACTAAAACTTTGCATGCTCGATAATATGCTAATTCGATACTTTCAACGTTTAAAATCATATTATATAAGCATTGCCAGGTTTTAATACAATATGACTGAAGAATTGTGTTATCGTTACAACTTAGCTGTTTGATTTTATAATTATAATATTTATACTCTATTAGTTTCTTGTAAATGAGCATTGCTCTGACTTACTACCGCCTCAAGAAATTTCCAAAGGTCCCATCTGAAACTAGATCACAAGACTTCATTGGTAAAAATGCCGATCTGATGTAAGAAATATATATCCGTTACGACACATTAAAATCATTTTTGGATATTTCATTAGAGTAAACAATCTCATGTGTGGAATATTTACTTTGTTACATGCATCAAAACAAAATTAATATTCAAACTGTTTCTACAGCTTTATGCTTGGTATGTTAACATGAAGCTATGAAGCTGTCATTGTATTAATATTTCTGATTCCGGAAAAGAAAAAAAGACTGGTAAGCAAGTCTCAGGTTAAGGTTTTGTAAGAGACTTTCACCAGGAGCACATTGGAAACGGAAATTTCAGAGATAACTCTTATTCAAAATCCAGGCTTAATGATGTCTTCACTTTTCTTTTCCTTGAGCAACTCCCTTGCAAAGAACTGGTCCATCTTGATGGAGTAACAAAACTGGCCAGACAACATACTCGACTCTGTCTCCGCTTTTCGTGTAGGCTTTGTATTGGTCCTTGTTAAAGTTATCGTTTTGCCGAATGTCGGAACCAAATGCCACTGGAGGATCTTGGACCTTAAGAAATTATCAAAATTTATTAGTTCATAAAACATACATTATCGCTGCTTTAACATGTTAAATAATTTAACACTTTACCAATCTCAAGTGAATAAATTTTCTCAAAATCCTTAACCATGAAATCACTTTTCACTATTCATTTTCTATAATTTTCAAAGCTCTTTACTTGTAGAAAAAAGTGTTTAGCATGTACTGTTAAATAATTTTTATTCACGTTGTTTTTACTTTCGCGCATTTTGCATTCGGCTAAAAGTGTGAATTCAAACCCTCAGCTAAATGTAATTATGCAATACTCTTATTCGTAATCTACTTTCGCGAATTTATGCCCGGGCAAAAGTGTCGACATGTAGGGGTTTCGGCAAACATTTCGCAGGATATATCATATTTTTTGAAGCAATGTCATTATACATGTATATGTACTATTTCAAAATTAATATAAATTATAAAAGATTAGGTAACAATTTTGCTAGAAAGAGTAGCATGTAAAGTAACTATTAAGCACTCAAACATGCGACGGGTTTGAAATTAATGCTATAAGTAATTCGAAAACAAATTTCTTCACATTTTTAGAATATTTATCATGTAACCAATACAAAAGTACAAACCGCCATGAGCCAGCATATTTCGAAGCATTCCTTGACATAATTGGGTACTTTCATTGCTAATGACGCTTCTTCTGAAGGAGAATTACTCAGTTCTGCGCAATAATTCTGAAAGATAGCAGTATTGTACCTATAGTTTCTAACACTGTTTAAACATTTACATGCGGACGAATAAAAAACACGAAGGCCTCCTTCAATATGATTGTTTAGGGGATATTTCTCTAAATTTTTTAATAGATCACTTTTTTCACGACTCTCACAGTTTACGCTTGTTTCGAGCTGGATGTTTTTCATCCGAATTAAATAATTCATTGTAAAGACTAAACAGATAAAATTTTAAACTACTATTGTTTAATATACCCTGTACAGTCCCTTTCCGTAAAGTTCTGCCATAGCTTTCCGACTGTCTTTTACTTGCTTATACATGTTGGATGGAATTTCTTCTCCCTAAACACAACAAATCAATAGGAATGTTCATTACATGTTTCTTAACGACTCAAAAAATAAATATAATTTTCTCTACTTAGGGATTTTCCTATAGGATCTATAGGATAGAATGATAGTTTGCTACTTTTTGGTTTACAAATTTTAATAAACCAATTTATAAACCCATGCGTCCGAGAATAAAATCTCGTTAAGAGGTTATATTTCTTTTTTATTTATTACACCAAAACCATGAAGTTCAATACCTACACCGTTTAACAGCTTCGAACTTATATTAAAAACCATATTATCACAACATATTTTATTGTGAGAATTTACTTCAGGTTTAGAACGAGTAATGTAACAAGGGAGAAGAGAGCCTGTGGTGTTGGCGGAGTGCGGTTAGCGAAAGAGCGATGGTAAACATTTTCGTGCAATATGGTATTCTGGTGAAGGCTTAGCGGGTATGTATTTTGATACGAAAATGTTACATAATAATAGTCACATTTTATCTAAAATTGAAGTATTTAATGCAGTAAAAACCCGGTAAGAATACCAGATTAGCAACCTGATAATAAAAATAAGGGAGAACTGTTGCATGACCTTCATAATAATCTACAGTATTTTACTTTGTGATAAGTTGCCTAAACGAAAAATGCTAAAAAAACATTTAAATTAAATGCCCTAGATGTAGATAAAACATTGATAGTCTGTATAAGTATTCCAAAATAATTTTTATTGAATTATCTAGTACTGAAAAGAAAAATCAAATCAATACGTTTTGGCTTACCTTCAGAAATGATTCTTTGATTAGAACCATTTGTTGGAATGCCTCTTTTGTGCAAAACTCCACAGCTTCCTTAAAACAAAAAAAAAGTAATAAATATAAACAGCTGTTAAATGACCAAGTTGCAATATATACTCACATGTTGTGTGCTGTTTAGCATGCCCAGTCTTCGTTTAACAGTTCATGGAAGTGCCTATAGCGTGCTGGCGTTATTAGCTATGCTTCCAGGTATAAACAGCAGCAGACATTGCTAATCTCAAAGGGACAGTTAATCTTATTTAAGTTATTTCTCAGCCTTTTTTTTGGATTTTAATTTATAGACTAAAGGAAATAAATCAATATTAATTCCTCCACGTTATTCGTAAATGCCATATGTAAATTCAAAAAGAAAGGATGCCAGCATAATATTTTACAGCTTTCTGCATGCCTGGTGATTAACCCATCTACAGTTGATTGTAATTCTTACCTCTTTGGTTGCACGATGGTGGCAGGGGTTTAAGAGTTTATGAAAGTTTATGGGGAAATCTTGTAAAAGAACCGAGAGGCTCGAAATGTTTCTTTTATCCCTGCCATCATATTCTTGCTGATTTGACTCAAGGTGCTCCGGTCTCGGTAAGATCATTGAGTATTCGCCCTTTTGCCTAACAATGCTATTAGCTTCTTATATTTTATATGTTAGTGTGCTTTTGTATGTAACATTGTGAGGCTGATTGGTAGGTTGGTAGGTTGGCGTTATTTTACCAAGACAATTTGTACTTGTTTGGTGCACCCTAGAACCAGTTTTAAACCCTCAGTGGCAAATTGTTTGCCATTGACGTTCCAAGGAGTTATCGCCTCGGGTTTACATTTTGTTTAATTGTTTAACTTAAAGGTGACTGCTGTGTTTCATTGTATTTACCATGTTCTCTCTTTCTTTTCTTCATGACTGTATGGAGAGGCTGTGTTTTCTGATTGTGGCAGTTCCTGGTGTGCATATTATACCTTTTAATATAATTAAAACAAACATAGAAACATCTTGGCTTACTATGTTTACGTGTGAACCTTTATTAAGGCGAGCTCCAAAGTATACACAACATGTTTATCTTATTAATATAACCATCTGAACGTTATTTGGCTGTTATTCACTGTTTATCGTGGTTCGAAATGTGTATTGTTTGCATGTTTAGATAATGAGCTGAACTCATTTAAGGGCGTGAACAGTACTTATATATTTTCGCGACTGTCCATAACTTAGTCTGAACTATGCTTATATTTGTCTATGTTCAGTGACTTTTCATGATCTGACATCTTTTTTGTTATCTTTATTGCTCAGAGCTGTTCTAATTTCCATAGTTTTATACTGATTACTGAATTGTTTTAAATAGCCATGATAGGTACTTAATAAAATGAAATCGCTTTGGCTTAGTATAAACGTTCTATTCTCGCTGAGTTTAGTTAAGCTTAGTTTATTTTGTTAAACTACAAACATTAATATTTTATCTGTTCTTTTAAACTTGTCAAATATATGCCCATCCTTCTTTTGATGTATCATTGTCAAGAGGGATCATGCGTCATGTATAAAATTTCAGGTGGCAAGGGTTTAAGAGTTTATGAAAGTTTATGGGGAAATCTTGTAAGTTGACAAACAGAACGTCTGAACAGTATTTGACCAAAGCTTCTTTGAAACGTGAAAGTTGAACCGAGTTTTTAATAGACCGAAATATATTTTTGCCAGTGGTTTCAAACGCCTTTTCGCAATATCTAATTACGTGTTCTTTTATGGCTGTAAGACAAGATGTTAAGAGTACGGATAATAGAACTTGAGTTGGCCATTTATCTGGTTTGTATATGGTGTTTTATTCATTTTATGCAACCAATACATTGTAGAAAGTTTATCTTGTTTTTCCTCAACAGCACCGAATCTAAATGATTCAATATGTAGAGTGTGTGCAGAGATTATATCACTCTCTGATGAAGAAGTAAGTGTGTAAACATTATCACTATTAAGCTCTTCAGTTTGAATATTAATACAATGTATACGTCACACTATAATTACGTTATTTAAAGCCTTATCGGTTAAAGCCTTATCGGCATGTGTTAAACCAAATCTGTTGTGAAAGTCGTGAATTCACCTTTACAAATGACGAAAGTAAACAACGAGGTCGTGGTGGGTATAAAGCTATGTTTCTATTGTAGAGGATACATGAGCGTCAATTATTATGAAATTCGTTTTTACTACTTAGAAAGAGCATAAGGCTCAGCATGTTCTCGTTTGCACCATTAATTGCATTAAAAATTAAAAACTCTGCATGAAAGGTATTAAAGTCAATGTCCGATGGAATTCTATATCGTTTATCCCGGATTTATCCCGGATTTACACATAGCTGCATCATTTGAACAGTTGAAACCTGACGCTATCAGATTTAACTATTACCTTAAGTATGGCCTTCAATGCATTTATTGTCTCTTCTTCGTTCTCATATTCCATATTTATTATTTCGAAGGCATCTGTCCATTGATTGTCGTACAGCTCTTGATATCTTTCTGATATTTTTGTAGGACGATTCTTGTCGCTCAAATCAGCTATGTTGGGATTGTTATCTGTTAATTTGTCTCCCATTGCTCGACTCAATCTGAAAATACCCGTAATTTTATATTTGATATGATCAGAAATGCATGTAGGCACTGTTCTAGAACTGCGTGTAAATAATTCTTCCGAACACAGGGTCATCTTCATCAAATACAAAACAATATTTTAAGATAGAGAAGTAAAACTAATAAAGAATAGTGTTGCGTTACATAAATGAATTCCGTAATTAAGTTAAGATGGCTCTAAATCACTGACAAAGATTTTGCACGGATTTCCTCATATGTTGTATATGAACGCACTTTAAACATAAATTTTATTCAATGCGGATGATCTTTATAAAAAGTGAAAAATGCATATCAGGGATGGCCACATCCAGAAGACACAGCCTTCTCTCATAGTAAACATGTAGAGAGAAATAAAGCATATGTACTAAAAAGATAAACTAAAGTACACTAATCAAATGTCACAACTCTGATTGGTCTTAACTAATACAAACAATGGTTATGATTATGATTTTAAAAAGTGTGATTAAAACAAATATACATAATGGGAATATAAAATTGGTGACAACCTAGATTTGGTATCGTCAAGCTCTTGTTGTACTTTTATTAATCGGCTTCTTGTGTCTTCAAGCTGAAGTAATATTTCATCGTTTGATAATATCTGCTTTTCTAGTTGTAAATCGACATGACGATTTCGAGTTTCGGAAGAATTGTCGACTCCTAATTTGAGTTTATCTTTGAGAAGAGAGATTTGCTGCATCTCTTTTTCTTTGATCAGTACATTTGCCTTTTCAAGCTTCAAATATTCTTTCATACTTTGAAGGTCATGAGCCATTTGATCAAAGTCATTTTGAAGATTTTTATTGCGTTCCTCCAATATTTGAAGTTTGATTGTCTGTTGTTTTAAATTTTCTTTTACGATTTTCAGCTTTTTAGACTGGTTATTATTATCTTCAGAAAATTGTTGTAATTGTTGTTGAAGTTCTATATTGCTTTCGTTAAATCTTCTCTCCAGTTCACTTACTTTATTCTGGAGTTGTTCATCGGAACTGGATATATGTATTCCTTTTTGTTTTCTTACTTTTTGTTCAACCATATCCATCAATTCATCGTTCTTGTGAAAGAGTTGTTGAACTTGTCTGTCGTGTTCTGACGTTTTTTTCTGCAGCTTTCTCTCAAGTTTGTTTATATTTCCTATTGCCTGATTTAGCTGTTCATTATTTTGTTTATGTTCTGAACGTAACTCACGTACTTCTTTCCAAAGTTGACTATTGCTTTCCTGTATCCATTCGATGTTTAATTTAATATTTCTATCATCGAGATAAAAGTTGAGTCTGTTTAATTGTATCTGTAAGTTTTTGTTTTTCTGTAGTTCTTGAGTAAGATCATTCTTCAGTTCTTTTCTTTTGCGTTGTTCATTCTCTAACTTTAACCTTAAGCTCATCCTTTCTTGCTTCATGCTTTGATTCTCTGACCTCAGTTTATCGTTTTCTTCTTTAAGCTTACACAATTCAGGTTGTGCTATTAGCTGATATCTCTGAAAAAATAAAAACAAAGTATGTTGCTCAATATATATTTCATCAACATTTTGATTTTGGATCAAGCATTTATTACTAAAAACAACCGCTCACTATGGTTCATTATATTTAACAAAGTTTAATTATTTGCATTGCGAAAACAGTTATTATGATGTTTTTTGAAACGAGTTATTATTCATTTATTAAGAAAAATATTCCAGTATAGAAGAAGTCTTGAGCTTAGGACGAACTCATTGCACAGGTTCATATAGTGATTATATATAGAGCGATAATAATAACAATTACGTATATGTTTAAACACGGCACCATGCATGTCATCTTTTCGATAAATGATTAACAGACTTAGAATACAATTACTATGGCGACAGCGCCTAGCCACGCAAGCCCCCAACCAGCACAAAAGAGGTGATCATCATGATCATGACACAGGTTCGGATTTATACTAAAATCAGTGCCGACTTATTTTCACTTGGAGGCTTATGACTGCCTCCACATTTCACAGACAACCTTAGTGTAAAATGCAAATTACAAAGGATCCGACCTCTAATCAAACCGCTTCGACGACAATACCTAGCCAAACAACTTCTTCATATAACATGTGCGCTTTTTTGCGGAACGTTTCAACTATTTTTAATAACTACCTGTTCACCGCGATATGCAAACCATCGTTTGGGATGGATCCCAATTTAACTGTTCACTGGTATTAATAATTGGTGTAAATACTGAGTTGCGCTAAACCAGGGGCTATGCGGCGTGGGCAGTAAAACTGTGCTTCTTATATTTTCATATTTTGTCTTGTTCGATGGCTTTCCCAAAATATAACATTAAAGTAATCAGAATACATAAAATAAATAATAAAAAAGAAGGCCAACATGACATTTGACCTGAAAAGCCTCAAAAAAATATATGGCTGGCATAAGCATGTCAACATTTGTCGTTGGTGATCCTCTGGGAACTGCCAAAAACGTTAATTAACAGATTAAAATGCAATGTTCCGGTTTTGTACGTAAAAGCGTAAGTTCTTTCTCAGTAGAGAGCGCCTCTAAAAGAATAATTGTGAATCAAAAAGGAAGTTTTTATAGTGGTTGTTTAATGATTTTTCTCATACATGTAATATTTGAGATGCACTGATCATGATCCTTTAAAACGCTTATGTAGATAATTAAAGCTTCCGTTTTCTTCAACTACATTTTTCACTAAAACTTTAAACAGACAGACAGACAGACAGACAGGCCGACAGACATGCAGGCAGACGTAAAACTTTTCAAAGTTTGTTAAAGACAAAGTATTGTTTTCATATGTTTCCTGTTTTTACAAAAGTGACAAAAATTGGCTGCTGAAGACAGGTGGTTGTTAAAGACAGTAAAAATTAGAACAAAATGTCAGTTTAGGTCATATTCAAACCGGCTGTTTCAGACAGGTGGTTGCTATTCGCAGGTGGCTGCTAAGGCGGGTTTCACTGTATGTAATTGGTTGCCGATTCTCATATACTTTATCTTCTTCAAATAGTTACTTTTAATGTTTAGGAAAGACTTACCCAGTAAATAATATCATCTAGGACACTTAGATCTGACGAAACAAGTTCCCATGTGATTTTCACCATCTCCCGGAGGTAACGGGTGTAAGTGAAAGGGTAAAATGTGGCATAATAGTTAAGTTCCCGTTCAGCCAATTTCACTATGCGCCAGTAGTCGTTTACTTTATGTCGAATGAAGCATATCTGATCAAGCTGAATTCTCTCTCTGTCAAATTAAAACATAATACGATATATATTACCATGATAACCAGTGAATATCGGGAAACAGCATGCATAAGGTAATCAGAAATAATTAAATGATATTGAATATAATAAGGAACAAATCAAACATTACTTTCTGAATAAATTAACAGCAAGTTTGCTTGCGTACATGTTGCTTTATTATTTCAACATAATAAGATATGACCGTGTAACCTATGGTCGTCAGCGATCCAGTCCACGTCCCACTTACAAAAGCAGGTCTGCGAGGCGCATTCTCCTATTATTTTTTTTCGTAAAGTTGAAGACTTTTTCAGTTGTCTTACAACATATTATTCGTTTCCTGAATATCTTAATAAGTAAATAGTTATTGTTCAAGCAAACGTTTTATTATACCTTCCTTGATCCATTTTGATGTAAGCGTTTCACATCTAAAACAAATAATAACCAATGGTAATTATGTTTCAAAAACGAAAACTGAGTTTAAATTTAGGCTGTACATGTACATGTTATGCCTGTCTGGCTGTCTTGTTGCCGTATAGCTAATTCAGACATCGCAACTACTCATAAAAAGCCAAAGGTCTTAATTACCATAGCCTCTAAAACAATTCAAATTCACACCCTGTACCAGCCAAAGATATTTTATTTAAAAACCTATTACTTTCTTTCACAACATTAAGCTTATTCGATAAACGGAAGCATGTATTATCAAAATATGTCGGTGATCTATTTTATGTACACATGCATTTCAATATTTTTATTAAAAAGATCGAGCTTTTAACATTGATACAAAATGTCAAAACCGAAAATATTATTTCACATATCAAAAATGAAAGTACTTTCTTACCTCTATATCGTGTTTAAAATCTTAAAGCACGTGTCTTTTAATTCTTGTCCACTTTATTTACTACTTATTATATTGTATATTGTAGCAGCTGTTACGGCAAAAGATTAATAGTTACTGTAGTATTCCGCAAATGAAAATGACCTCCTTGTCCTAACAGATTACATTGTTTACCTAGCTCGATATGAATAGTAGATAGCCTTTTACACTAACTGATATATGAAATAATTGCATAATTTTATACTTATATTTTTTTAGCGTTAAAAATTTCGGTCGCATTTCAATTACGCTGTTTGTCAGTCTTGTAAACAACAGTTTTTTAATGTAGCTGTTTAAGGAACACAACCGTCTATGACCTAACTTCCTGTCGCAATGCAGGTTAGTGATGTCGAGTGTCTGCAGATCGAACAACTGCTGATATTACCATGCCAGCGGCGTCACCATTGAACAGTTTATTGTGTAAGCATAAAGCTCTTAAAGAAGGATTTCTCTGATAACTCTGATTTGTTTTAATTTGTAGGATTTTCTACATTTCATACATACATATACATTATGCATTCTTGCATACCGGATAAGTATTTCCGCGTGATTTACCCAGGAAAGAAAATCTTATCTTTTCCCTAGGGAAAAGATAACGTTCGTGTGCTACACGAGTGACCTCACGTCTTCAAGTATCTGCTGTAATATATTCCACTTAGTGACGTCATTTAGAAAATAAGGTTTGCGTTAACGTCATTATTTCAGCGTAAGGAAGCAAAATTTAGTCTGTTTAAATGTACACAAATGTTATGAACAGTAAATGGTATGCAAGAAAAAGTATCTTGCACGAGACATTCGGTAAAGATAGAAAAATCTGTCACCTCGGGTGAACTGTTTTGACGGGAACTCGGCAGAGCCTCGTTCCCGCAAAAACAGTTCCTCCCTCGGTGACAGATTTTTCCATCTTCACCTCACACTCATGCAAGATACTTATAATCTTATAATCTAATTAGTAGTCTAGATTCTGAAGCTAAAAATTTTGTCGAGGTAGGGCCGACAAGATATACTTTTTATTTTACGATTTAATTGAAGTTTATGGTATGTCTCAATGAAATTAGGTGGCCTGCAAAAATTATTTTATTGCGAATCCTGAAAAAATAAGGGAGATAACTCTGATATAGAATTATAAGTTGACTTTAAAATATTTAGATATAATGACGAGTTGCATTGATATCAGTCCAAATTTTAGTATCAACATTAGTTTTGATATGATCTAGCAACCATTATTTATTTAAGATGTATTATTAGCACATAATATTGGACTAAAATGTAATTTAAGACATTTTTGTTGGTAAAATATACAAAGAAAACACAACTATTTACGATTTTCCCTATTTTATGAGTTGAGAAAATTATCTGTTCATATCACTTGTAAATCTTTATACAGATATTTCACATAACCCTTCTAAACAATTATTTAGATATTTGAGAAGACATTTTATATTGAAGAATATGCGTTATTGATGATAAAACCTTAAAATTGTATATACAATTACCACACTCACACCATTATAGCAAGTATTCCTTTAATAAAACCTTAAATGGATAATTAACACATTTTAAGTGAGTTTATTTTGTTATTTACAATGTATATAGAGTATGATCTGCTACAGTTAAAGAAACAAACCGGAAAGGAAATGCTTTGTATATTTAACACCAAATAAAAGGAGTTAATTCAAGAAAATATAATAATATTTTCTAATATGATAATTTGGTGACACGTTTTGTCGAAGTTCAGATGTCTCCAATAGATCTGTTTTATTCTTACTTTACATGTTTTAATGTCTTCTGCTTCTTGGAAGTAATCCCCCATACTCATAAAAATGCACTTCTTAAATAACAGCATCAGCACATTTGTATTCTAATATGATTTGAACATCCTAACAAGTTATGCAAATCAGAGTGCCTGTTGTATTTTTTGTAAAGTCACATAATGACGTATAACAGCATAATGATAAATTAGCCGGTTTATTAACTGAATACAGATGGTTACTAATTTCGTGAAAAAAAATGAAATAATTAAACATTAGATTAATATTACTGTTATTTTGAAACACATGTCTGATGAAGATTTTTCAGATGTTTTGTCTTATGTTAAGTAATAACCTTTACTAAATTACAGGAAAATTGCGGGTATGTATCTTTAAATAATGAAATACAATGAGATCTCGCAAACTTAACTTCTTTTCCTGCGGAAACAGTTTTCAACTTCATTACAAATGGTTGCATTGACAAATGATAAGTTCCCATATTGAGGGTTGCACTAATCTTAGAATAAGTCTGGGTAATTTTGTTTCATATTGAAAGGTGCCACAACATTTAAGAAGCTAGGCATAACTTTATAAAAGTCTATACATTGTTCTCATCTCATCATGCCAAAACGGAAGTAAGATTACAATCTTGTTGGTAAGTAAAACATAATGTTGTATTGCCTGTAAATGTTTTCATTTTTACATATTTTTAAATAGAATGGCACATTTTGAAATTTCTAGCTTTAATAAGTAAAGGAAAGTGTAAAATCCCAAATATCGCAAGTCTTTAAAGGATAGTAAGTAAAGTAGTTTTCCTGCATATGTCAAAATATACATGTATATATTGTTCGAGCTTAGAGAAATAGGACTGCTTATGTAAAATGCAGAAACAGTCACTTCTGGATGCTAACGTTGCCCCAATATAGAACAAGGGAGTCTTATAAACGCTTGCAGAGTCATTAAAATATGACACGGTCTTGCTTCCTACACAACAGAATAGTGTAAGCACCTTCTTGACGCCAGTCTATTTGCCATGAGACGTATGGTAACACTATCCAGAGGTTTTAGAATGGTTACTACCCAGTTCTATGTTATAGCAACCGCTTTTTAAGATAGGTAAAACATAATCGAAAGTTGTTCTTAGTCTAGACTTATAGAAAAGAAAACAAAACTCTTTAATTAATTAGGAAATTATACTCTTTCTTAAATTTAACTAGAGACATGTCCATATGACAGAGATGCCCCCCCCCCAAACTCAGTTATCATTGTGAAAAACGCCAATATTGTGCTCAAAGTACATATAATGGGGGGGGGGGGGTGAAAACTTTCAGAGAAAAAAAAAACAGATGAATTTGCAGTTCACAATATTAAATATGAGTGCAGTTTGATGGTCAACTAGTAAAGTTTCATGACTGTCACTGATACTTTGGACTTACCTACAACACAAGATTACACACTGAATGCATTATATTAAAATGCATAAGGGGCCATAACTATGGTCTTAACAGGTGAGGCACAAAAACAAAACCCCAGGTGCACAACTACACATGATTGTCAACATGCCTGTAAAGTTTCATGACTGCGACTCTCATACTTTTGGAATTTCATACAAAAAGATTACTTGCTGAATGCATTATATTTAAATGCATAAGTAACATCACTCTGGTCTTAACAGGCGTGGCCCAAAACAAAACCCCAGGTGCACAATTAAACATGATGGTCAACATACCTGTTAAGTTTCATGATTGTGGCTCTCATACGTTTTGATTTATGTGCGACACAGGTTTCGTAAGTATGGAGGGACGGATGGACAAGGGCATCCTATAAGGCCCCTCCTCGTTCAGAGTGGGAGCATAAAAAGGAAGCAGGATCCAAGAATTAGAATAAGGTAACCCTACGAAGGAATCTCGACCCTTTGTTCTGATGACAATGCTTTCCCTACTAGGATCCTCAACCCTATTATTAGCGTTAACTATAGCAATTAGTTGGCTACTTGTATTGTTAAAGAATAATATCTTTTAGACCCAGGCCCTCACTCCATTACAAGGGTAGTGCTAGTATTCAGAAGGGACTGCCACAATTTGACAGGAGTTGGAATAAGTTTAAAATACTATTATCAACTACAAGCTGATAGTATAACCCATAGGGCCTATTATTTACATATCGCTGTTCCTAAGTTCTTGGTCCCTGGCAAATGTTAGGTTTATGAATACTTTTCTGTTTGGTCTTCTATGCTATTCTAGATGCAGTCCTACCCAAAGAAGGGAGTACATGTACTACCATGAATGGCTTCAGATTGCCTTTCAGTCAATTTCAGAATATTTCTGACCAACTTGCTACTTCAACGTTTCTATTCAGGCTCAGAAGGGGTTAAGCATTTTTTCTAGGACTGACACCTCCCTTTTACGAAGACTTAGGCCATATTTAAAGCAAAGCGACTGTTGAGACAATAACTGGTAACAGAAACACATAGTCTCCATGAGGTTCCTCAACCAGATTCAAGCTTAGTATTATTAAAACCAGTTCCATGTGAATGAAAATGGATTCATTGTTTCAAGCAAAAACGAATGATGAAGATGAAGCTGTAATAATTTAACACAACAAACCATAGATATGAAGGTTTTTTTTGTTTTTCACTTATTGTAATACTCTTGAGACTTCTGTCCAAATGGAACCATCCTTATTTATTGGAAGTACTACCCGTAGATGGACCCAGACCTTACTCTTAGACTGTCGTTCAGAAGCTTGAAAATTTTGTCTAGGACCAGTGCGAGTATGTCTGACTATAGTTTAAGTGTAGCACTAGCCACAAGCATATTTATCAATAGCCATAACAAACATGTATTAAAAACTCCCTTGTGCTATTTCAAATGAGCTCTAAAGCAGAAGCAGTCAATGGAACACTTTAAAAATATTTTTATGATGTTGTCATATTATCACTGCTTATTTACTTGTATTTGTTTTTGATTTACATTATTTTAATTTCGTGTGCATTGATTGGATTTAGAAAGTAGAAAAAATAAATGAGTTTTAGCACACATATTGTTGAACTCAACATGTACGAAAGATTTAATAGAATGATTAATACAACTAATAAAGAACAAGATTTCAAACTGCCACAAAACCGTCAGAGAGCAGAAATTTTTTATTTGTATAAGTTTTGGAAATTAAAGACCCATAACTCCTCAGTGACTTGACTAATGTAATCTTGCTTGTAGCCATACATAGCTGAGATCTTATTGTCTTATTATTTTAAACAGTCGGGCGAATTTTAGTGATAGTAAATATAGGTATTGTTTGTTATAGATGTAACTTGTTAAATATTTCCACTTGAAGGGCATATCTCAAGAGTGACAAGAGCAATCTGACTGGCTGTCAAACTTGTCTAAGATATTATGTACATACCTATTCTCACTAAGTTTGATGAAGATTGTCATTTTAATTAAGAAATCAACCACTGCTTATTTGATTTCAAAAATGGCAACGAAATATCAATGAATCCAACGCCATTGCTGCAATCTAGAATATCTTGTTTTGATATTAGCAGACATATTATGCCCACAGCGTTCTGACAAACTGGTGCCTTGGGCAGTCCTAATTTGGTTAAAACAGCCATAAGAGGACACTATCTATCAAAGCTATCTGCAAGTTACTGAACTGGATATGTTTACCTTAAACATTCTAAGCAATTTGATGAAGATTGTCGAGTTAAAATGTGGAGGAGTTAACCCGTCAGATCGGTTCAGTCACTATAGAGTTATTTCCGTTTAATTACTAATTTGGTCCCAATTAGTAATTAAAGAGCAATAACTCCAGTCTGACTGAAGTAATCTGACGGGTTATTAAATATATAAGAGTCGTAATCACTCAAACCAAGTTTTGCGAATACCAAATAAGTATTATTGCCAAAAGAGAGTTGATAACATTTTTTGGACTTTTCCTGCCACCGATGAGTCTGTAATACGTCCTGTTTGTCAAACTGGCTTGTAATAAATGGCTTGCTCTTAAGTATGAAATTAAATGTATATAATCTGACCTGGATGGTTATTGGTGTTTAACAAGCTTTTTCAGAGAATTTGGGCTATAATTCCTTTCTCTAAGTTAAAAAATCACTAGAAATATCACTTTCTAGCAAACGAAAATGGGACATATGTGATTTACATTATCTTTCAATAAAATAAAGGGGAATAACTCTTGTTTTTCACACATAATATACATAAGTTGTTCACCTTGGACTTAAAATTTCATCTTGCAACTTATTTGACAAAGTTTCAATGAAGACAGAAAAAAATCTTTATATTATATGTCATATCATTGAGTTTATCAGTTTTTGTTGAATTTTTGTATGATTTGGCATGAGTTATCTCGCCTTATTTTCCGACGATTCGCAATAAAATTTTCTTTGCAGGCCAGTCCAGATTGTTTGGCCATATAATAGGCTTTAATTTGGTACCAAAATAAAAAGTATATCTTGTCGGCCCTACCTAAACTCATTTTTGAGCCCTTTTGGACTTTCAGAATCTACAGGTCTCTCTTAAAACAGAAAATAATTCGTAGCTTTTTACTGAGTCTTCTATAATAATTATTTGTTATAGAGTTCTCATGATGCTGCGTGTCCCAAAAGAAAGGTAACGCTTTCATACGTTTAGAATTTCAATTTAATATTGGGGTATTTTGATCAAAATACTCAAATTTTAAAACAGAGGTGTTAGTTTGTTTTCGTAGAAAAGATAAGTTAATTTGTAAAAGAATGTCATTTAAGCATCATTTTGGTAAAAAGCGGCTTTTGGATCATTTCAGTAATTAATGACGTTCTCAATATGACGTCCCTCTATCAGTTGTCCTTGTTTAACCCGCCCTTTGAAATCGTAAATAAGACTTCTACCCATTTCGAAACTGACTTCTTTTTCATTTTACGTTTGATTTTGTCAATAGCATATCTGTGTCTACCGGCTTAAGTCTGTAAACAATCGACTTCAGGTAGTCCCGGAGAAAGTAATCACACGGGTTCAAATCAGGACTGTGTGCGTGCCAAGATTATCCACAACCTTATATTTTTGAGTATTGCCGGTAAATCATTTTATCGCCGAAGATAATCTAATACTGTATTACATGTATGTGCTGTAGCACCATCCTGCATAAACTAGACATTTTACATATTTGCTGATCGCTTTCGAGGCGCCGAGGAAAAACAACTTAATTTTCAAAAAAAAACATGTACCGTTGTGAATATACACTGTCCATAAACACATATGAACCGATCACTCCGTGTGACAACATAGCACACCAAACAGTTACTTTCTCACTTTGCAGTGATCTCTCCGTAAAACAATGAGGCTGTTCATGTGCCCAGAATCTCATGTTTTGTTTGCAAACATGGCCAGACAGTAAACCATACGTCATGAAATGCGTTAGCATCATTGTTGTCAGCGTCAACAGCCCAGCGACAAAAATCAAGTCTCTGAACCTGATCCGTGATATTTAAACTCTGCATTATCTCAATTGTATAATGAACAAGTTTAAGGTCCTTCCTTACTATGCTGAGTGCCAATGAAAACGCAACACTTTACGTTTTGAGATTTTTTTGATGTGTGTAAAAGATTAATAAATTGGAAAAAATGGATGTGTTTTAAAATGAATAAGATGTCATTGGGCCAAGCGAGTGATTGTCGGCGGCAAACAACGCATTCGACGAGCGATTTCACGTCTAAACATACGTCCTTGGATCATGCCCAAAACCTCATGTCGCTGGTCGTCTAAAAGTCTTTGCATTTTCAAATTTGTATAGAGTATAACTTGAAAACTGAAGATGGGATTTGTGTAGCAGTAAGTAAAGGTCAACAAATGGACTTGTTTTGCGGTTATTCATGCATGTCTACATTACAAAACAAAACTTTCGTGCGATTGTACGGAGTTACTGTAGGAAATAAAGTTTAAAATCAGTGGACAATAAATGTATTGATTGGTTCCTTTTTGATTTTAAAACACATATACGTTTGCTAATTTGTTTTACTTTTACACACATCGAAAATATTCCAAAAAACAAAGTGTTGCGTTTTCATTGGCACTCAGTATATAGTATGTACACGAGTTTAATGAATTCCAGTCTCCGAGGAAGTGCGTCTCACCGAATTTTCTGGGTTATTCAAGAGCATTACACGAAGCGTACTCACGTTTTCATCGCTCCGACTTGACCTCGGCCGACCTGTTTTAGGAGCATCCGCTACTGAACGATGTCGCTCAAAGTTCTGTACAATCTTGTAAACATGTTTCCTGCTTACATTTATATTCTTAAAAATGATATTTAAATGTTTGCTGAACGTCTGTTACGCATTTTGTTTCATAATAATGCTTGACGATAAATATACGTGGTAGAATCTAGTTAAGCGGAGCCCGGATGTTCAAAACAATAAAAAGCCCAGCCCGGGCGTTTGAGCGAGAGAAGCTGGGTTGTGGGGACAGTAACCCCCATTTAAACTCACTACTACTGAAATTTGTTTGACACACAGTTCCTATTGTTGTATCGTTTTACATTTAATTAATGCAAACTTGAGGTTCATCATCTGCGAGTAAATATATATTAAGCAAACAAATAAACAACATTAAAATAATAATTATGTTACTTCTATCCGTTGGAATATTCTTGACCTTTAATAATTTGACTGTTATAAGTTTCATTTGATGAGCTGATTCCGCTTTACAAATCTCCGTTGTTTCCTTTTAAATGAAATATATACCATCTTAAAATTCTGTAAATGTTGTACTTCATAACAAGCATATTTTAAACAATTTTGTTTAATTTGGGTAATTTCTTACATACGTTTAATTCGCATTATATACTATTAAGTTTGGTTATTCGTTGTTTTTTTTTACGAAATATCACATGTTTGGGATAATATAACAGTTAGCACAAATATAGCTTCACATTCCCTATGAAGAAGCCAAATAATGACCGTTATGGCACTTAGTTATAACGTATACTGTTTTTTCTACAGATTAATGCAGATTATCAGATTTACGGCGGGAACATTTTGCTTTAAAGTGCAGAATTTCAAGATTTCCACACAAACTTCCGTATTTAAATCCCGAGAAGGTGTCACTTCTACCACTCCAGGAATAAACGGATGGGTACAGAATTCATTTGTCTTTTAAATTCAGCCGATATTTCCTTCCAATATTTAATGAAAACTAGCGAGAATGAAAATTACTTACACCGCTATCAAATATGTAAAAACTTACCGTGTCTTCTCCTGGATATGCCGGTTGACGGGTGTGCGGATACCTAGGGTGAGAGATGATCACTTTATAAGAGACACAACTTGGCTTTTTGTGTAAACAATATATCGGCAACATACCTCCATATTTACTTTAACTAATAGCACCTATAGAAAATAGTTAATAATTATAGGCTTTTTTTAACAAAAAGGTTTTTGATTGTTCTGAAGCAAGATCTCTGAAAAATATGAATAGTTTGTATTTGTTATAGTGTTACAGGAGTCAATAAAAAAGAAAGTATTACAATAAACATGTACCACAGCGATTGCCTAGACGCATGTCTTCTTTCTTTGTATCTAAGCACTGTGGTCATATCAGTTCGATTCCCGCTTTGTACATGTACATTTACCATTTATATAAAGTATTACAATAAACATGTACCACAGCAATGACCTAGATGCTTGTCTTCTTTTACAGAAATCATCGTAAGTTTTTAGTTTGAACAGGCTAAATCAAACATTGTAAGATTGATAACCGAAACAAGTATAGTATATTATAATTATATTAAAATGTTCCTACCTCTTGATAGCAATTAAAGTTTTAAACACCTGCGCAGCGTTGGTCGCTTATCTATTTAATCACCACTTATGACTATAATCGCAAACAAGTCAAAACGATAAATTCCTCGAATGAAATTTACTTCCTTGTTCTGCATAGCTTGTGTTATGAATACGATGAGGTTATAAACCACAGTGTCTAAGCGTACAGTTAACCGAAACGGAAGTTGCTGATCTGTACGCCGATGATCACATAGTTGCTTACAGAAAAACCTGCGACATCGAATTATTTATTGGTAAATAAACCAAGATTAAGTGCATTTGGAAAAAAATATTTCTGTGGTAAGTAAAACGTTAATTGTTAGTCCTGCTGTGATCATATAGACTTAAAGAAAGGGTTAGTATTGTTATAATCCATCATCCTTCCCAACTCGATCAGTGAAAATAGGAGCAAAACATTGAACAAAACGGGACGTTTTGGGCTCAAATTTCTTTGTGTAAATAGATTTTGGACCATATTTGTGTTGGTATGGGGGAAAATTCATTTATTCAACTTGTGTACTTCGTTGACCTGAGTTTGAACGACTTAGCAACGAGAAAATGATACTTTCTTTATGGCACTGTAAATGATAAGACTGTACGCATAGTTGCAACTGTACGCGATCGTTAGTTGTTAACAGATGCCTAACATCTGTACGCATAGTTGTCAAACAGATCATTAACAATTTATGGTTCCAGTTCATGCTTTCTGATTATATCGACAGGTTATCATTTTAGCTTCAGTTAACCTTAATAATTCTTGCAAGAGAACCTGAAAAATGCATTCTAGTATTTGTTTCAACAAATTTGCTCATTCTTTTAATAATACAACTGTATAAACAAATAACTGATCTTGGCTTCTGTTTCAAAACCAGATTTGTTTTTAAATCTCTTGTTACCTCTTTATGAAAGGAGGCGTGAAAAAACGACTATAGTTCAACCGAGATATATCAGTGGCAAGACCGTGTAAGATATGTAGAGGCCCGCTGTAATGTTTTCATTTCTTCTCTGAAGTGCGAACAGTAGAAGCCATAATAAAGCTGGACAAATACGCGTTAGTACTTCAACCATATTTTCTAAAGATTTCATAAAATGCTCCAATCAGATTAACATAATCCCTGAAATCTAACAAAGAAAGTCGGCCAAAATGAAATCCAACTCGACATTTTCACGACCTTAAACATCAAATTCTTAACAGTTGCAGACGTAATTGTTGACTAACTTAACTCGGTAACGAAGTGGTGGATTTCAAAATCTGAAACCTCTTAATGGAATTTTCCTGTCAAAGACCAGATTGTTAAAGTCTATGATATTGGATAATATTTGTGCATAATGTATATTTTTGCCAACACCGGCAGGGATTTCAGCAGGTTTATACTAGGTTTTATTTAATGTCACAATCAGGGGATTTAGGATTTCTTGAAATTATCGGTGTCTTATTTGCAAATTTTACCAATTCGTTAATATGGTTCAACAGTAGATCAGAGTAAAAAACCTATCAATTTATAGCTCAAAACGTGCTTGTCAGTTCTAAAATGTGATCATATTAGGTTTTATTTTTTATTAATAATACATTTGATTTGGATGATTCCTTTCATTGATTCCTTTAACAAGTTCTTGCTTCATTGATGTTTTTCAGTTGATCAGTATATGATGCACTTATGATCGCAACTGTTCGTACAGTCTGACATTGAAGTACTGCAACTTTGCGTACAGTCTTGTCATCTTCGGTCGCTGCACAGAAAGACCATTTCCTCGGTGCTAATTCGTTCAAGCACCGTTCAACGCATTTTGTGAGCGTTGGAAATGATTTTCTTTCACGGGAAGTCAAATATATACCTTTCCAATATATACATTATAAAATATGAGGTCACAAATGCAGATTTTCTCCACTCTTTTTCCCCATTTTGTACTGATCAAGTGTGAAAAGATTACAGATTGCAACTTAACTAGCCGTTAGTTCAAGACTTTAAGATCAAAGTAAGACTATAAATCAACAATGTACTTATTATAAAAATAATTTCTGCAAAAAGAACGTTTAATTTGAATATATTTTACAAATAAAAAGCCAATGTCGCGTGTTTTTCTGTCAGAAACTAGAGCATCTTCAAATTTGATTCTTTGCTTCAGTCATAATTGTAATTAGATAACTACTAATTTGATCGGTCTGTTCTTTTAGTGTAAAGGAAAATGCATTGTTAAACAAAATCGGTATAGTGAAACAAACAAACAGCCATCTTTTGGCCAAACGCATCAAACCCTAAAATCGTTGGTTATGTTTTTCTACATACACCAAGGAAACTTATAATTCCATTTCTAATTATGCTGCTGATACAACTTCTACTTCCATAACTCGCTATACTACATATAAGTATTACTTACGCTGAGTTGTGTAGCTAAGCACTGTCGTCCTGGCGGTTCGATTCCCTCTTTGTACATTAACTATTTACCGGGGTTTTCCTCCCGCGGGTGCAATATTTCTGCGTTCTGCGGTCTTTGGATGAAACAAAAATCCATCAAATTTAAAATCGAGATGTCCGAGATATTCCGTTTCACAATACAGACCGGGTAAAATAATTACAAACAATTACCGTTAGTCGTTATCGTTAACGCATTGTTCAAATGCGACATTTGCTCAAACATTCAATTGAAAAGTTGTTTAAGAAAAAGTAAAATATGTATATCAGGAATCGTCACACTCACAAAACACAGCCTCCCCACGCAGCGAAAAAGAAGAGAGGAAGAGAGAGTTCATGTTCGATATAAGTATTTCAATTGAAATAGGACGCCACAAACAATTTACAAAAAAGAGAACCGTTGGGGATACCGCCTTAGAACGGTCAGTGGCAAAAAAAATTTCCACTGGGGGTTTAAAACAGGTTCTAGGGTACACCAACCTCACTTGCCCCAACAGGTTCTTATATTAACAAACAATTACAAGTTGTCTTGGTGAAATGACTCCAACTCACCCATCAGGTCAACAATGTTGCATGCAAAAGCACACAAACATATAAAACATAAGAAGCTAATAGCATTGTAAAGCCAAATGGGCGAGTACTCGATGATCTTACCGAGACCAGAGCCCCCGGAGTCAAATTAGCAAGAACACAATGGCAGGGTTGGTTAAAAGAAACAAATCGAGCCTTTAGGTTCTTTAAAGAAAAGATTTCCCCATAAACCTTCGTAAACTCTCAAACCCCTGCCACCGTCGTGCAACCAAAGAAGTAAGCATATTGATCAACTGTAGATGGGTTAATTACAAGGCCTGCAGAAGGCTGCAGAATATCATGTTGGTAACCTTTCTTTTTGAATTTACAGATGGTTGTTACGAATAACTGGGGGAAATTAATATTTGCCTTTTATTTTCTTAAGTTTATACATTAAATCCCCGTAAAAATTTTGCTGTGAAATACCTTGTTGAAGTAGTGATTTTTAACTGCAGTTGTAGTTTTGAATTAAATCTGGGTGTCGGCGATAACACTTGCAAAAAATTTTCCTTAATTTATGATACCGATAACCTTGTTTTAATAGTTTTCTATTAAAAAAGATAACGTTCATTGAAATCATTTACATCAATGCAAGCTCTAGAAAGCGATCAAGCTGTGAGATATAAATCCCGTAAGATGTTGCACGAGGAACATCGCCGTCTAGAAACGGAAAATGGACTATTATATTAAAATCGTTGAGAGTTGATTTGCTACCTAATGATAAATATTATTGATGTAATTCTTTGATAAAATAAACTAATAAACTAATAAAGGCGACAGAGAAAAATACCGGTATACCACAACCGGAAAATTGTCTTCATTTACATGGTAACTTGTAATTTTTACGATACATTCCAAATATGAACCGCAGAAATTTATCCTTAATAGGAACCGAAAGCGCAGAAGTAAAAAACGCTGAATTGTTTGCATCAATTTTTGGAAGAAAAACGCAGATTTTTTTTGTCGCGGAAATAACCTGCTATGCGATATAAATGATACCTTTTTTTCTTAATTTCTATTGCTAATAGTGGCAAATGTAATTGCATCTGGCCGTTCCAAGGTGGTAACCCCTCGGGTTTTCTTTATTTTTTTGTGGTGCCTACTTTGAAACTGACCATTGTGTACACAATGCTCTTATTTTCTCTCTAGTTTTCGGCTTTGTGAGAAGATATCTTCTGGATATTCTTGATATGCATATTAAACCTTTATTTGTATCATAGAGTTCGAGTCTCCTCGTCAGGGGTTTATTTGATTAGTTTGAATAATAAGAACAACAACACTCAATATGATAGAAAATATATTTCAATTTATAACAGCTTGTGATTTTTCACGTTATTAATAACATTTTCATTAATTGACCATTTTTCATTGCTTAAAGATAGGGATGGGAGCGGGTAGCAAAATTGATACTCGGGTACTCGGATCTTGTTCCGCTCGAGTACTCGAGTACTCGAAACCTTCCTCTGATGTACGGATTCAATAGCGTCAATTAGGCACCAATTATCGGATATTTGCGTCACTAACTGTCATCTTGTTTATTGGAAACCGGGTGCGAGGTGTGTAAAATCAGCTGTTCAGTCGGCGATTGGTAAGATTCAATAAAGACGACTGTTACCAACAATTGTTGATTTTTTTTTACATTTTGTAATCGAGTACCCGAATACCTGTTTAACTACTCGGGTACTCGAATGTTAATCGAGTACTCGAATACTCGATCCCATCCCTACTTAAAAACAATTATATTGAAGAATTGTTCCAATTATTATTGAAAATTCAATAAGTTGTAATAAAGGCAGATATTTATCCGGTAAATACAACAAATCAACTTCTATAAATAATGTTAGTAATGATAATGAAATCTGTACTTAACAATCAAACAACCAAGTTTTAGAACAAAATATGCATCAAAAAAATCAAATGGACGGAATGTTTTAGACAAAAATATCGACAAGCAGCCTGACAAAATGTTTTCACTATTTTATGAATGTGTTTACTATAGAGTTCTAATTATAATTATTAATTATACGTTTAAGCATCTAATATAGCTTATTACATATATACCTATATTTAGAAACAAAATTAAGTGACGACCTGAAGCGTTATTTATTTTCTTCATAATTCACGTAGACTCTAAAGCCTGATGTTAACAAAGCCCGCAGCAGAGGTGTCAGAATGAAACACTCTAATCATAGCATTTATTGACTCAAACCTTGATAATCACATCTAGCATTAACAGTTTAGCAATGTCCTATCCTTTTCTGTGTTTTGAAACAAAATACTGGTACTGAAAACATAGATTTGAAACATATGTTTACTAAAGCCCTCGGGCCATTATTCATATGACAGGGCCATTATGGACAACTTGCACTGCTTCCCATTTATTAACCTACACTTAAATGCATCACCAAGCCTAGACACTATCATTATTTTATTGTAAAAAAATGCAGCTATTCAGTAACTATCGATGACCGGTCGTCGGATATAAAAACAAAAATGACAACAAAACTAGCTTAAGTGAGATGAAATAGGTGTAATTAGAGAAAAACGGAGTTTTTTCGACTCCAAAATATACTCCTATCATACTATACAAGTACTACAATCATCATGAGGCAGAATAAAGTATAAAGCTTCTACCTGAATATTTAATTCATAGACAGGTGCCTTAATCTATCCCGCTATAAGTAAAGATAATGTTTAATATTGCCAGCCTAATCAAATATCAAGTTGGTAATTTAAACTTTCTATATTCTATTAAACCGGTTGATTTTAACCTCCAAGTTAAATTTGTTAACATGATGTAACCTACTTTAAAATGAGACAAACTTTAATGCTAACGTGTTCTACAAATGTTAATGATAAATAAACTTCCTCAAATGCCACAAATGTTCTTAAAAATGAGACGAATGTATGCATGCACAAATCTTTTTATAATATTAATTTATGTAAAATCATTTTAAGATTCTGATTTAAGGTTTCCTGCAAAATTACAAAGAATGTTTGTATAGCTCAATATGTTGCGTATCATGACCGTATGTCAGAGTAAAGGGTAAAAAAATCTACTTACAAGTAATGGAAATGTTAAAGGTCAGTGTTAAAAGATAATAAGAATTAATTTTATAAATAGAGGAAACAACCCCTTAAATAATAATAATTTAAACCATTATGTTCAAACAAATCATACCTCTAATGTGTTCAGTTAACAAATGAGTAAGACAAAACATAATGACATATCTTTTTTCGAGTTTTGTTAGGGTGACAAATCTCGACTTAAAAGTCTGTTGGATTTGCAGAAAAGTAACACATGTAAGTTACCTATATGGGCGATGTTTAGTTACCTTTGAAAACTTTTCTCCGCTTGATCATTACACTTACAGTGAGGCAATTTATGCAGGGTTTTATTGTTTTGAAACCTTGTCTAAATACGTTCTGAAGTACCAACTGCCAAAGTATAAGAATCAGTTGATGGAACTCGAAGATTTACATACATGATGTTAGCATCCTTATGTGATGCATTTAAATGATATTAAACTCAACATTCTTATGGTTTGATTTTGTACATAAATACATTCTGCATTTTATGACACAAATTGTTGTAACAAACAAAATATACTTAGAGAAAAAAGGTTCACTTTTAAAGCGACTGTTTAATCTGCAAACGACATTGTTACAGTAATGTGTATAGATTTTGAAGCAAAATCATGTTATTTGTTGTTTTTATATCAGATATCACACGTCTCTACCAAAACTAATGTTTGGTTATATGTACAAACTAAGTATCACTCATTAAGCCAGTAGTGTTTTGTCAACGCCTAATTAAGATAGATTTTTAACTAAAATTAATCGGATATTTGCATACACTAGAATATGGCGGCAGCGTTACATGTATTACTTGAGAAATATATCTGCCGTTTCTGATTTTTCAATATTGTTTAACTTTTCTTCTTATTGATAAGCATTCATTAAAGTAAATAAATATGAGATTATCGATTACGTATAATTTAACCACATTTGATCATTTGCAATTGCATTAAAAGTATGACTTTAATTTTTTTATATTACTATACATACTTTAAAATTACTCCTTTATAACCTAATTACGTAATAACTACAAACGTAAGGCATAAAAAGCATACATAAAACGTTATATAATCAATCAGTTGATCACACAGTCGTTAACAAAACAATCGAGTCCAGTCTTAATCGAGCCAGAATGTTATAATGATATTATCCTCAGTGACCTTGCGCAACTCCTTTGCAGAGAATGGGTCCGTCCTTGTGGAGCAGCAACACAGGCCAGACAACATAATCCAGTCTGTTTCCACTTTTAGTGTACGCTTTGTAGTGGTCCTTGTCGAATGGTGTGTCACGACGGATTTCAGGACCAAGTACAACTGGCGGATCTTGCACCTGTTATAAAACAAACAAAACATAAAGTAGTAAAATATATTTACCACATACACATAGTTAAGTATAAAATGAGGCTCGGTATTTTTAGTGTTTGAGAATGATTGAGATCTGAAACGACCAACTTATAAAACTGTATACCCGCACAGTTTCAAAGAAAAAACGCCTACAAAACAAATCAAACGTGTATAGTGTTTGCTGTTTGATTCGCTATGCATATATCATCGCACGATTTTTCTATATCTTATCGATCGTTCGATTTGAGTAGTAATGACCAATTTTAAAATACTCCATTTTCAAACTTATATTTCATAATTCAAAAATAAGAATTACGCACCGCCATTAGCCAGCATATCTCAAAGCATTCCTTTACAAAATGTGGTAAATTTGTTGCCATCTTGGAACTCTGGGATTTTGACTGATTTATGGTTTTCCAGTATTCCTGAAATGTAGTAAACCCGTTTTTATTGTTGATGGAATTGAAATGAAAAATCAAATGCATTTCTGTTTTAAAAATAAATAGACAAATTTAAATTAACGTCAACTTAACCTAAATATCAACAACACAGCACATACTCTGTCATAACAATTAATGCATGTTATAAAGAAAACCGATAATTCAATTTACAGAATTTGTTTGTTATAATTTGCCTGCCTTCCGGTCTTAGTGTATGCATGTTGCCACGCGTAACGATTTTCAATTCGAGGTAAGTTTACTTTTAACCTTATTACAAAACTATGCGGCAAATAAGTTATGTGTCTGGCCTTTTAAACTCGACAACTGTCATCTTTATTAAATAGTATTAAAAGCCGTCTCGGCGTTCATTTGATCTGTTGTGTTATCAATTATGTTAGTTTCATAAAAGTGAGCTCGGTATAACAGAACTCGAAATCGTCATTTATATCGGCAAATGTGTACAATGGCGGCTCCAGTATTTCATCTAGTTTTGCTATTGTTATTGCTAAGTAACTACTGGGATACGTTTTTCTTCCATTTTTTTGCCGTTTAGTGACTTGTGTGATAAACAGGATATCAAACTTAAGATCTCGTGATAAATATCCGTTTGGTTTAGTTCTGGCAATGTTTTTTAAAAATTGTCTGCCGTGACTTTAGTATGAAATTATGTTACATTATATACATGTACACGTGCTCTCTCTCTCTTCTGTTTTCATTGTTAGCTGTTTTGAGAGACTGTGGGTACAGCTCCTGACATGTGAATCATTGTTTTCTATTCATAGCAACTTTAGGAACCATAAGCCGCTAGTCTTTATCAGACCTCACCTAGATGATGCTACAATTATCATCGCCTATCTAGACTATGGGATGAAAGTTTGTTTTGTTTTAAAAAAATAAAGAAAACATGAAACTATGCGTCGTGGGAATTGATTTATGTGCGCTTCCCTTGCAGCCCCTTGTACCCCATGTACTGGTCGATTTAAACCTAACCTGTATTTTAACTGTATTTTTCCTGTTAGCCTTTTTCGTACATATTTTTGTAAATTGTGTGCTTCGATACTAACTAATCACTTATCTTAATAAACAGCCTTTATTGTTTAAGAAGTCATGTTTAAAAGATATTCAGAAAGCACTTTTTCAGCGCATTCTTTTTGTGATTGTTTCTTAGGTTGGCAATTAAACTTCATGATACATGCCTTTGTCAGTCTGCTTTACAATTAAAACCTAATATATAGACAAATCATACTGAGTCAGAGGAACGCACAGTAATTAACAAAATTTCAAATCCTAACAAATTTAAAGCATGCATATGAAAATATATTTGTACCAGGTATAATTCTTTTCCGTAGTTTTCAGCTGATGCTTTTCTTAAGTCCTTTAATTGTTTCATCGTTCCTGCACTAAGTTCTTTCCCCTGAAAAAAAAATCTTGATAACAATAAATGTAAAAGTTTTTATCCCCCGCCGCATAGCATATAGGAATGGTCTTCGTCCGTCCGTCAGAACGTCCGTCCGTCATTCCGTCCGTCCTTCCGTGCGCGCACATTTCGTGTCTGGTCCATAACTTTTCAACCCCTAAAAGGAATTTCATGAAACTTTAGTCAAGTGTTCTCCCCGTCAAGACGAAGTGCAGAACCCTTATCCCAACATGGCCGGCTCAATGTCAAGGTCACCAGAGGTGTTTGAAGATTTGAACCATGCATTTCGTGTCCAGTTAATATCTTCTGAACTCCTGGAATGAATATCAGAAAAAATTAAGTGAAATGTTCAGTTCATGAACATGATGTGCAGAACCCATGTTCCAACCTGGCTGGCTCAAGGTCAAGGCCGCCAGTGGTGTTTGAGCAGGCCAATACTCTGAAACTTATCTGAACACGACATACACTTGAATTGGCTTCCACCTGCCTGTCCGTTGCCCATAGCTATTGTGCTCTTCACCATCCATAACCTTTCCCACATTCACATCTGCGGCGGGGGTTATTGCTGTCGTTCCGACTGCCTTGTTTGTGTAACATGGCAAAGCAGAATTTAATTATCAAGCGCCGTGTCTGATATCTTTTTGCAACTGATTTTTTTTAATACTCACTTACACTAATATTAGTTTCTCGCTCAGCACAAAAAGATTTACTTATTTGTTCATGAGAGTAGTTTCAACGATTTAACTGCGTGAACTTTTTGAATTCAATCCCGCTTTCATACAAAAATGTAATTCAATACAAATCAATCGCATATATCAGCTGATGCAAAAAACCTCGGACAGGAAAAATAAATAGCGATTTATGCATATTGTTCAAAAGAAAAAGGTTCTCAAAGAGAACGGCAAATTTCTTCTGTTTAATAAAGTATTCCAATTAACTGACAACGAATATTTGTCAAAGTCAGTTTGTCTAACAAGCATCTGATATTTTTTTCTGTTTTGTATAAGTTTAACGATTATTGTTACAAATCGACTCTCAAGAGTCTTACACAATAAGCGATAGTTGTTTTTTTTTGGCAATATTGTGCTCACCTTTGATAACGTCTCTGTTATTATTGCCATTTGATTTGCTGACTGTTTTATACAGTAGTCCATTGTTTCCTATAAAATAATAAGAGAACTGTTCAATCGTTTTACGAAACACATTTCAACGAAGGAAAATTTTCGTAAAGTTTGCAAAAGCTTTTTAGTAATTGTTTTTCATTCTGTAATATGGCAATATTTAGGTATTAACTAGAAATCATGTTTATATGTGTATAGACTTGGTGTAAACATTTGCTTTGTTGAAAACAGTAACAAGTTTTAACACTGTTTTCTTTCTGAAGATTCGGTTCTAATTTTTGTCGAAAAGTCATTCCAAATAAATAACAAGAGCCGTCAGTGACGGGTTATGCTCCCCGACGCTGCTTTGTCACAAATATATTTTTATTAGTACAGGAAGA